>CAUYON010111670.1:0-46714 GCA_963573935.1 Arctocebus calabarensis | reverse complement strand
CAATCCTCCCGATCTCTGTGTCTCACCAGTTGCCCATCCACTCCAATAGTTCACACGGGGAAAGATCCAGAGCTCCCACCCTCTCACCTGCTGACCTGGGAGAGATGGGCTATAGGACCGTCTCTGCCACCATCTTCCTCCGCCTCAATTGGGGTATATTTTTGAAAAAAAAAAGTTAACCCATGAAGGAAGTAAGATCCAAGGAAAAAATGGGAAGAAAAGATATTGACAAACACATGACTAAATTATCAGTAAGTATTAGCTGTAAATAACAAAAATAATATATTGATTCATTCAGTCCAGAAATATGTGTTAAGTTCTATGTGTTAAGCACTGTTATGGAAGGGGATGCAGCAGTGTTATAATTCTGGTAAGAGAGAAATATAGTCAGCAAATAATCACCAATATGTGGATTTATAAGTAAGATATATCTACAATAGTAGATAAAAATTAAAAGTAAGACATGGAAGAAGGTGATCAGAATTAGAATGACTCCATGCTCTTTTTTTTTCCTGCTTAAGAGTTGAGAGACCTTTGTAAATTTACTTTATATTTTAAGTCAAATATCTTCTGAGCTAGTAAAGAGAAAAACAGAGACTACAGACCATTTAATACAATAAAAAAAGAAGAATGAAGGGGAAATCTTTTTAATGCAGGGTAAATAGAAAACACAAACTGTTTAAAGATATCCATAGTTGGGCGGCACCTGTGGCTCAAAAGAGTAGGGCGCTGGCCCCATATGCGGGAGGTGGCAGGTTCAAACCCAGCCCCAGCCAAAAACTGCCAAAAAAAAAAAAAAAATCCATAGTTGTCAATAGTTATAATGTCTTTAAAGAGACTAAACTCTTCTCAGTTAAAATATACAATTCCCATTAAATTAAAAAATCTAAATATGTGCTACTTCAAGAAATTCACCAGGAAAGATAACTGCAGGACACTGAAAGATCAACAGTTACATAACTGGAAATATATATATTTATATATATATATATCAGCTGAATATTATAAAATACAAATTTTCTGTACCTGTGAGAATCTGAAGCATGTCCAGAAGGCAAGACGTTTGACTACTTGGAGTAGAAGACTAGTTTGGCTTTTAAAACATGCATTTATTCATCAGATTCATTGACCTCTATTTATGAGCAAAACACTATGTAAGGGACGATGTGGATTTGAAATAATAGGCTGTTGTTTATAATCACCTTACTCTTACCATGTAGTACTATTTTCATAATAGCACGCTAAAACCTCCAATTTTCCTTTCCCAATTATCAACTACATCTTTAGCTACAGAGGGGAAAGTTACCTTCTTGTACTTAGCATACATTTCTCTTCAAAAGGTGTATGCATAGACCGATGAGGGAGGAAAAATGTAATCCAAAAATTAGATCAGCCCTTTCTATCTAGAATTCAGTGGGAAGGCAAATGTTGTAGCCAAATTGCCTCATTACTAAGTCCAGCACTCACTTTTCAAATCAGGGCTTTCAATAAATCAGGACTAGTTCCCAGACCCTTCATCTGGTCTCAGGAAACTCCAGATGTTTACACTAAAATTTAAAAAATAAAAGTAATATTCTAAAGATTCAGGGCATTTTAGAGTCACATCAACTGGTAAAATAGTAAGTTCAATAGACTAATAGATCTATTGGAAACATCTTTATAATGCAATCACAAACAATTAGAGTTTTCTTTCCAAATTCAGCTCCTTTTGTCAGATATATTCAAAATTACAAATTGATCAACACAGGAATAGAGTTTGCATTAGTTTCTTGAATTGGATTTTTTACTAAAATGAATCCCTATAAACTTATACTTTAACTGACCTTTCCAATAGATAATAATAGATAATTATTATTATCTTATAGATAATAATAACTTAAATTCTTATGGACATTATAGATAATAATGTCTTAAATTCTGCTGGTTTAGAAAGGAACTCAAAACTGGAGTTGTACAGATTTCTTTCCTAGTTGGGATTGCTGTGTGTTTGAGAATGGTACTCAAAATCCTAACATCTCAAGAGTGAAACAAACTAGAACTAAAATCAAGGTCACTTACCATATCCAATTGATGTTATAATTGGTACCACAAAGTGAAAGGCCCTCAGAGACAAGGAAGTTACCTTAAAGGAGTGAACCTATTAAGGAGTAATACAGGAGGAGTTGGCAGTAAACTGAAGCTTATCTCTTAGGAAATATTGTCTGCTTGTTGCTAAAACATAGGAATTCAGGTCCAACTTTGTCAAACCTTTTGATTATTTTAGGAGAAGCAAGAAATCTGAATTTTATGAGAATTTATCTGGCTTGTAAAAACTAATTCACAATTTTTATTAAATATCCTCCTCATGCCAAGCAGTGCTATAGATTCTAATGATACAGAAATATCTAAAACACAGGCCTTATCCTTAAGAAGCTCAGACTATTGAAAAATAAGATATATAGTGAAGAAAATAAAGTCATTTGTTTTTTTAGAAAGTAAAGTCATTTTATAAGTGGTAATGTAGAAGTCAGTGTATTAGAGGAAAAATATTAGAAGAAAATATAAGAAATGGAATAAACTTTCCAAGTTAGGTCAAAGGTAGAAATGGCTTTCTAGAGGAACTATACCCTTTGAATTATAATTCCAAATATAAAAACAAAAATTACTTTTGTATTAGTAAAAGAATGGAGTTATAAATATCTATAGCAACCAAAATAGCAGAGTAGAAGCAATCTGCCTTTACTTTTCTCTGAACTATACACAGAAAACCAAAAAGCAAATATACAGCACTAAAATTATCACTAGCAATATTTCAGAACCCAAATCTGAGACTCAGACAACCTCCAGGGCCACAAAGAAGTGAAAAAACTCTAAATTGATGGTGAATTACAAAGAACCTCTAAGCAAACATATTTAAGGGGGGAAAGGCTGGACTAAAGTGTTTGAATAAATTAATAATCATTCAATGCAAATATATAGACATACATCCACAAACAGGGAACCATGACCTCCCCAGACAAAGGAATCAACAAGTGGCCATCATGAGATGATGATGTGTAATCTCTCAGATCAAAAATTCAAGACAGCAGTTTGATGGAAACTCAACAAACTTTATACAGAAAATCAATTCAGAAATTTATCAGAGGAATTTAACCAAGACAATGAAATAATAATAATAACAAACATAAATCCTAGACTAAAAAATACATTTGCAAAACTGAAAAATGTATAAGAGGTTCTTAATGGTAGACTGTATCAAGTAGAGAATAGAATCAATGAACTTGAAGGCAGGGTGTTTGAATAACTACAGAAAGAAGAGTAAAAAGAAAAAAAGAATAAAAAGGAATGAAGACCACGTACAAGACAGAATAACCCACAAGAGCAAATCTAAGAATCACTGATGTTCAAGAGGATTGGAGAAAGAACAATCGGTAGAAGTTTATTAAAAAAAAAAAATAGAAAACTTTCTAAACCTAGAGATAGATTTATACCCAGGTATAGAAAGGTCAGAGATCACCAAACAGCTTTAACCCAAAGACTTCCCCAAGACATGTAATAAATTCTCAAAGGTCAAGGACAAAGAGAGGAACCTAAAAGCAGTAAAAGAAAAAAGAGGAAAATAATATATAAAGGAACTCTGACTCATCCGGCAACAGACCTCTCAGTGGAAACCATAAGGGCCAAGAGGAAGTGGGACAACATTTTGAACGTACTGCAAGATAAATACCCGTGGCATATACAGCAAAAGAAGAGAGGAATATAGTAGCTGGAAATAAGGTGAAGGTGAAGTAGCTTAAAGCCAGGTTAGAGGTGGATGGAAGTTTACTCCAAGGAAAGCAGTTTGTTCTCTATCCTAGAAGTATGAAACACATACAATGGTTGTAGCCAAAGTTTTTATTTTTTTGCATTAAAATTTTAGTAAAATTATTACTTTCCTTGATAAAGTATAGTAATAGCAGCTAGGAGTGCAGATTACAGAGATTAAACTGACGTTAAGAAACCAAGTGAAAGATGAGGAAAACCTCAACTCAGGCATTGGCTGTGGAGACTGGGCAAAGGAGTCAGATTCAAGTGACCAAGTGCCTCTGAGGAGTCAAGCAGAGAGCACAGTGTAATTAATTTGGAAAGTGAACGGCTATTGATTCTGCCAACAAGTTAGAAAAGAAGGCAGGAAAAATTCAAGAGGGAGGAGAGTAGGAACAATAATACTCTTAAAATTCCATCTTTAAATTTTACACTTGAATGTTTCCTTATAATTTGTAATATTGATTCTTCCTATTTTATTTTTTTTCTTTTTTCTTTTTTTTTTCTTTCTTTTTTTTTCTTTTTGTTGTTGTTGAGATAAGATCTTACTCTGTTGCCCTCAGCAGAGTGCCATGGCATCGCAGTTCACAGCAACCTCAAACTGTTGGGCTCAAGCAATTCTCTTGCCTCAGCCTGCCAAGTAGCTGGGACTACAGATGCCAACCACAATACCCGGCTATTTTTTGATGCAGCTGTCACTGGGCCGGGTTCAAACCCACCACCCTTGATGTGTATGGCTGGCACCATAACCACTGTGCTTGGGCGCCGAGCCTTAATTTTTTTTAAGTTAGTATTACTTCTTCTATTAAAGAACATCTCTCCTTGAGACTTTTGAGAACATATGGGCATCAAGATAATTTACAAAATGAATAATTACTAGTTCATTCTAGCTAGTGTGATGCGCCTTATTTTCATTCAACCCTAAAAAAGTAAGTCTGGAGACAGAGCCACTGTCCAGTCCAGAGACTTATAGCAACCTTCTGAACTTCTCTTTGTCTCAATTACTCAATTAATTGTAAAGGAGGGATAAGAATAATAACCCTTATTTCCTGAAGATGTGAAATGCTAATTAGTTGCACATAAAAACTTCCTATCAAGAACATAGAAAGCACTCAATGAATGCCAATTATTGTTGATGTTGTTACACTTAATGACTCTGATGCAGATCATAAATTAACGTAGACACTGAGTTAGAATTTTGAATATATCACGTGCTCTTTATTTTTTGCTGGATTCAGGAAGGACAAAGAGAATCTCTTTCTGTGAACCAAAGGAATAGGCTCACAGTCAGTCTATCCAGCAATACTACGCTCAGGATGTGCCAAAGAACATGATTATTCACTTATTGATTACCGTGTTCATTTATTCAATCACTTATATCCTTATGCATCCATTGATTTGCCCATTGAACAGTCAATTATTATAGTTCGACTGTTAAAAACCCCCAAGACCTAGACTTACTGGAAACACAGATGAATAAATAAATGATTATAATACAGTGTAGTGACACATGCAGAACCTTTCCTGCCCCTGTCACCCCACCCCACCCCAAAAATTCACAGAGGTCAAAAGGAAGCAAATTGCTTTTCCTGAGGGTAAAATTTATTTGAATTGGCTCTCAAAGATAGAGCCACACACACACACACAAAGGTGACATATTTAAGACAAGAAGATTTGTCTATGCATCAAAAGACATCAAGGAGGAAAGTGATTTTGAGGACTAGCCTGAATGTGAATTAGTTGGCACAGAAGCCCAAGGAGGGTAGAAGAACATGCAGGAGACAGAGCTGGAAATCCATAGATTTTTATCCCAATGCTAAGGAAATTGGGATCTTTCCTGTGGGTACTGAGGAATCCCTGGAGGTGTTTGAATGCTATATTGAAATGTGCATTTTTGGAAAAGTCTACCTGGTAGCACCCGGATAACAGGTCCAGAAAGTTGCCCATGGCACCTTCTAGACCCTCTCTCTTCAGCTCCCAAAGAAAACCAGAAAGTAATTGTTTACAGGGTATGTTTGTTAAGCCTGAGCAAAACTGAAGGCGTTTCCTAACAACTCCTCCTGACAGTTTCTCCTCTAAATCCTTACATTCAGTAAGTCTGTATTATCTTAGGTCTTGAGATGTTAATGACTTTGACTAATTTTCAACACTGGCAATTACAATGACTGATACCTTATCATTTCTTACAATGAGCAATGCTAATTAAAATTGATTGTTCTAGAGCTTCAGCAGCAATTTTAATCCCCCCCCCTTCTTTTTTGTTTAAAACATGAGCTTATTGTGTTGATTTGGTGAGCTACGGGAGAAGGCAGGCTTGTTATCCTGATGTTTATTCCCCAGTTCTGCTTGTGAACTATATTTGAAACAATTATGAAGTATAGGAAAGCAGTAAGAATAACTGAATTAGTGCCATTAAAAAGATTCCAAATGTCGATTGACATTCATTCATTCATTCACTCATTCATCAGACAGGCCTTTATTGGACATTTCTTATGAGTCAGGAACTGTGATAAGCACAGGGGAAGCAAATGAATAAATCTATGACATAAAGAATGTGTAGTCTCGTGAGGAAGCCTCATCACAAAATAATTGCATATAGTATGTAAGGGCTATAGTTGGTGGACTTTAACTCCACCCAGGACAGTGCAGTTAGATTTTATTCAGAAGGCGACCTTGGATGGGGGCTTCAAAATGTGAGCAGGGACTTCTTTCTTTTCTTTCCTTGCTACCCATCTGCACCTGGTGAATTTGCAATCATTCCAAAGTATCTCAGTAGTATCATGATGATAAATTCACCCTTCAACTCACGGTTCACCCAACACTTCACATGGATAGCATCTGTTTTCTGTACTGCAACCATGACTAAGTCTTCCATAAGACTAAGTCTTCCAGAGAATTAAGGAATCAAGACCAAGAATTGTGTTCTGAAAAGTCCAGGTTGACACACACACACAAAAAGGAAAGGTGTGTCAGAAGAGTGGCATGAAGTATGTAAGTGCTCCCAGGAGTTAAAAGGAATCAGTCACCTGTACCGAGAAGGGTGAGGCAGTCGTGCTCAGGTGCGGAGAGCCCCAGGGATAGTGGCAGGTAATAACCATAGCTAGGCACTTCAATAAAATAAACACAAACTGAGCACTGTCTGGGGACTCACATTCCCCCAGGGCCTGGCAGTGTTGTCCAGCTGATGGCTCATAGTTCAGTTCCTCTCTAGACTTGACTATTGGCACTAGGGACTTATTTTGCCCAGGATTAAGCCTCTTGTCTGAAGAGGCAGCTTGTACAAAATGACTAGCCCCCACCCCACAGGATCAACTGAGGCTTCCCTTCCAATGGCATCACAGTCCAGCTGTGCTCTCCGCCGGGTCCTGCTGCCCACGCCTCCCACAGATAGTTGCTTCTGAGAGCAGTCCTCAACAATCCTCGTGCCTGTAGATTTGGGTTTCAGAACTGTTTCCTGGGGAACTGAGTCTAAAACAGGCATTCATTATGGGCTAGATCTTGGAGATTCAACAATGTAATAGATAAAGTCTCTGACTTCAAGAAATTTGCAATTCCGTGGGAAGTTAGAGCTTCTAAAATGCAATCCAGAGATTTGGGAAATGGCTCAGCCTATGAAATAAATACATGCATAGAAGGATGAGGAGGAGAAGGAAAAGAAAAAAAGACTTTTGAGTACCAAGTCTAAAACTGTGCTCATCAAACAAATAGTTCTTAGGTGCTAGGGTTCTCTATGAACTCATAATGCTTTTAAGGAAATGCAGAATTATGTGGGATTACAAGAAAAATTCTCCCCTGCTAACTGCTCATCTAGGCTCCATTTTCCTGTTTAGAGGGACAAGAAAACCCTTCGCACAGGTTCATGCTCAGAAAGACTTTACTTATGTGTTTACCAGACTTTACCAAAATCTTTCCTATAGTTCTGTGCACTGTAATCATACAGAATAGCTCCAGTCTTAATGCAAGAGCTTCTTACTGATTTGAAAACAAAAATACAAATGACACATCAAAATCATTTCTTAAAAATCTAACAGATAAGGGAAATTTGAGCATGAACTGGATATTTGTTGGTATTAAGAAATCTCTTTAAGCATGGCAATAGTTTATGCCTACATTTAAAAAGAATCTTTATATTTTGGACATTCATACTGAAATATTTAAGGATGAAATGCTGTGATGTGTAGGATCGGCTTCCAAATAATGGGGAGAGGGGAAGTGGATGGGGGTATCGATGACAAGATTGCCATGAGTTGTTCATTGTTGAGCCTGGATAATGGAGATCTCATCATACTTTTCTGATGATTATGGAAATGCTTGAAATATTCCAAATTAAAACATTTTAATATGTTTTATCTTATTAAAATGATACACGTGCATTATTGAAAAACATTCTTAGTACAGAAAATCTTACAATGGAAAGCATTTTAATCTCACTCTCCAAAGGCAGACAGTTTTCATCTTTTTTTTCAAGAAGGGGAAGGGTCTTTCCATACATTATCTCCATTTCTCTAAATTAATTACTTACCAAGGTGTCAATCGTAATCTCTCTATATTACCCAGTGATCCCTGCAGTGACCAGTGAGGATTTCTTCCATTTCATAAACCTACCTTTCCCTGTATACTCTCGATTCCCCTGTGGGTCATCTTGTTTCTGAAGGCACACATCACATCCGTGCCCTGACCCAGTCCCGGAGCCAGTCTCCTGACTCCCAGTATGGAGTTACAGTGGCATTACCAAGTTCCCCCTTCAACTCACGGTTCACCCAACACTTCACATGGATAGCATCTGTTTTCTGTACTGCAACCATGACTAAGTCTTCCATAAATTACTGGTAATTTTATTGCAAAGTTAAAAAATTCATTATGGCATTTGAATTGTTCTTACTACGGAGTGGTGCTCACAGCAGAGGTGAGTATTGTGCCAGATTCAGCCTTGGTCTCCTCGGGTATCATGTCACATCCTTGTATCACTTGGGGAAGAAAGACTTCAGCATTAAGTTTAAAGGGAATCTCCTTTTACACGCTCAAACAATTGCTTCTGTTGTGGCACCAGCATTTCTCAAGTTCTAAATGGTACTATTGAATCTTTCAAACCCTGTGGTTTGAAATGGTACTAAGTTCCAAATGGTACTATTTAATCAAGTTCTAAATGGTACTATTGAATCTTTCAAACCCTGTGGTTTGAAATGGTACTAAGTTCCAAATGGTACTACTTAATCAAGTTCTATATAGTACTATTTAATCTTTCAAACCCTTTACTTCCATACCCACCTGTTTTTACCTCTTGACCTTTATCCTCAGGACTGGGCTCCTGAGCTAACCTTCCAGCTGTGGTCCTCAGATATTCTTGGGTAGGACCTTCTGCTGTCTTTGTCTCCTGTCCTTCTCTTTCTTGACTTACTACCTCATTTTGCAAGAGTGCTTCCTAAGCAAGATAGGAGAACTTCCCTCATCCCTTCTTGTTCTAAATCTATCCTCACTTTTAATTAGCTGGGAGGGAATTTTAAGTTGGAAGTCATTTTCCCTTAGGATGTCTGACTTCATTCTTCATCTTATTTTGTTAACCTCATTTTCTTACTCTACTATAGATTTTCTTTTATTGTTTTATTGGCAATCACATTTTTAATTTCCAATTGTTCTTAGTTTTACCCTTTTTTTAAAAAAAGGTACACCTTTTGTTAAATGGTTGCAATATCTTCTCGACTGTTTTAAAGGAAAGTAATTAGATTTTTGAAACTTTTTCATTTGGCTTCTGAATATTTCTGTTCCTTCCATGTTCACACCTTTGTGGTGCTATATTATGAACTTTCGCTTTATTGATGCTGGTGTTCCACAGATGCCCAGTCATCCTTGCCTGCCTATTCCTGTAGGGAGGTAGGAAGAAGCCCATTAAAGGCTCTGAGAAGCAGATGGGGCTGATAGTCTGATAGGTGGTTTTGACCTTCAAGCAGGGGCAAGACTGGGGCAGATGCTGGGTCTTACTGCACCAGGGACAGAACAGTTCCTCCAACAAACTTCTAATTAATCTCCCTTTTTTATCATCCCAACTCACTCTACGTCTTCTAGTCCATTTACTTTTCCAAGTATGGAAACTCTTGGGAATTCAGCTATGCAGGTAGACTTTCTCCATTCATCAAGTCCTCCGTCCACTCAAACAGAGATCTTTAAAATTGACCCACTGATGGCTCCCTTCTAACATATGGTTTGACATAGTTTGGGTTTATATTCTTTTTATTTAGTCTCCAGATGTAGAACCAAGTAGGAGATGTACCCATTTGGTCCCAAGTGGGTGGGAGAAATACTAAAGGATATGTGATACCAAATGGGAGAAGAGATCAGAGCATGTTTTCTTCCTCCCATCTTGAAGATGACTCTCCTTTATACATTTATAATGTATTTATCTGCATAAGAGCGATGGTTACTCCACCCACTTTTTCTGATATGCTCACTGGCCACCACAGAAATACACAGACATAGGAGTTGAAGCGTGCTCCACATCCCCCAAAAGCAATGTATTGGAACCCCCACCCCCATCATCTGAGAACATGGCCTTATTTAGAAGTAGGGTTTTTCAGATGTAACTAGTTAATAGATAATTAAGCTGGAGTGAGGCAGCCCCCAATTCGATATAACAGATACCCTTATGAGAAGATGGCCATCTGATGACAAAAAGATGCAAAAGGAAAACTGTACGTGAACGTAGAGATGAGAGTTACATAGCTGCAAGCCAGGGAATGCTAAGCATTGCCTGTCAACCACAAGAAGGTAGGAAGAACAGAAGGATTCCCTCCTGCAAGTTTCAGAGGGAGTATGATCCTACTGACATCTCGATTTCAGACTTCTCACCTCCAGAATGTGAGACCATAGATTTCCTTTGTTTTACGCCATCCAGTTTGTGGTACTTCACTATGGCAGCCCTAGAGGACGAATGCAAATAGAGGGAGACAACAAGTCAGACTTGATAAGTATTCAGTTTACAGATATTGACAAAACCTGCAGAAGTGCCCGTTTTGAAACAGCAACAAAAGTTTAAAACTAGTTACCTCTGGAAAGAAGGACTGAGGGTAGGTAGGAAGTAGACAGAGAACTGTAGCTCTTCATTCATTATAAGCCTTTCTGTCCTGTAGCATTATTTTCTTGTATCCTTAAGCGTTGTTCTAATTTGTGACCTAGTTTGTCAACATCTGTGGCAGGCAAAATAATAGTGCCCCAGAAATATGTTCATGTCCTCCCCCCTGGAAACTACGAATATGTTACCTTATTTGAGACTATGCTTTGGATGTGGTTTGTTCCTGCAAAACTCATGCTGAAGCTGTCTAGTAGAGTAGTGTTGGGGGGTAGGGTCTAGTGGGAGATTTGGGGGTTTGGGGGAGCAGATCTCTTATAAGTAGGTTAACACCATCTCATGGGTGTTAGTGAACTCTGGATCTCATTTGGTCCCTCTTTGAACACACCCATTCCCCTTTTGACTTTTCACTATGCATGAACGCCTTCACCACAAGCCTGCCCTTGAGCTTCCCATTTGTAAACCCTTTTTCTTTATAAATTTCCCAATCTCGGAGATTCTGTTGCAGCAACATGCAATAGATTAAGACACGTGACAAGGGGGAATGTGGGTTCAAGATAGAATTATGGATGCTAATCATCTGACCTTAAGAAAGAGAGAGAAATAGCAGCTCTATGTAATTACAAGAGCCCTTAAAAGTGGAAGTGGGAGCATCATCTGAGTTGGACAGAGAGATAATGTTGAAAGCAAACCACTGGAGTGAGGAAGTAATGTAAGCACTTAAGTCCCCATCACTGGCTTTGACCATGGGGGAAGGAAGACACAAGCCAGGAATGAGGGAAACTTGTAGATACTCTAAAGGCTCTTATTCTCCCCCAAGGATCCCCAGAAAGGGGTGACACCTCCACTTTAGCTCAAAGAGATCTGTGTCACAGTTCTGACCTACAGAAATATAAGATTATAAATTCATGTTGTTTTAAGCCATTAAATTTGTGGTCGTTTGTCATAACAGCAATAAGATACTAATACTGCCATTGCTTTAAAAATGCAGGCTCAAATCTAAAGCATAGAACCCCCAGTAAGAACCAGACATTGCTGAGTACCCTGGAATTCTCTCTTCTATCCTAGATCCTAATGTCGTTATATAGCCAACATTTAAACCTCTGTAGCTGCCATCTGATGTTGTTTTCTCACATTGAATTTACAGAAAATGAAAAACCATAACAGAATGAATTCATGTGGAAAGGTGCCATTTATCCTATTTCCCTTTCTATCATTGCATAGCATGGATGTTGGAGTCAGGAATAACTGGGTTGTAATCCCCATTCAACTACTTCCAAAGCTGTGTGACCTTGAATGAGTCATTATACCTCTTAAGCTTCAAATTTATCCACAAATCCAAAGTAGTAACAGAAACCAACTTCTTGGGGCTACCATGTTATCTAAATGAGATGATATATTTAAGACAGAACAGTGCTTGATCCATCTTAAACCTGGAAAGGGAACAAGGAGGCTGATGTTGAGTTTGTCCCAGATGTTGTTTCCTGTTGTTACAAAGGCTTAGAATGAAACCTATATGACCTGTTTGTTTTATATATATGTGAAT
The DNA here is from genome assembly GCA_963573935.1 of Arctocebus calabarensis. Classification (NCBI taxonomy): domain Eukaryota; kingdom Metazoa; phylum Chordata; class Mammalia; order Primates; family Lorisidae; genus Arctocebus; species Arctocebus calabarensis. Next base: position 34,322 of record CAUYON010111670.1, on the reverse strand, counting down.
ATATACAGTATATCTGGAATATACACACACACATACAGGGTTGTGTGCCCATGTGTGTGTGTTGAACCCAACACATGGCTCAATATGAGCACTACTAGCATAGCCCCAGATGAAGAAGTTTAATCAACATAAACTTTAGCATTAAACAATTGGCTGGCATTTGGTATCAACTCTGTTCTCCTTCATCCATCTCCATGGCTCTGGCTAAAGAAGATGAAAGGATTGTGTTTCTACGTGCAGGCCCTTCTAGTCCCCTCTTTTGTCATCTACAGGCCGTTCTGCCATGAGTAGGTGTCTTTAGCTATCAGCGGCCTACTTATCCTTAAAGCAATCTACCTGAAGAAACTTTTTTGTATTTGAGTTATCATCTCAGTATGTCATCCTGGCCAAAGTGCAGTGATGTATTCATAGCTGACTGCAACCTCAGACTCTGGGTTCCAGTGATCCTGCTGCCTCAGCCTCCCATGCAACTGGGATGACAGCAGTGCACTATGGCACCTGGCTAATTTTTCCTGGTTTTGTAATGGCGAGAGTCTCACTCTTGCTCAATATGGTATACAGTTCCTCACGCTAAGCCATCCTCCCACCTTGGGCTCCCAGAATGCATGAGCCACCATACCTAGCCACCTACAAAATCTTTTCCGATTTCTCGACATGGACAGAAATCTTAGTTTATTTATCTCATCCTCTTTTAAGAGAATATCTACCTACAATTAAGAGAATGGGCTATGGCGCCTCATTCAGTTCAGACCTATTTATAAAACTCAGCTGGGCCCTTTGGGAGCTTTTTAAGCAAACTGTTAAACTTCTCTGTGGCCACGTTCTTCCTCTGTAAAACAGGGATAATAGATAACTTGCAGGGTGAATGCTGAGATGGTACACGGAATATGCTGAGCCAAATGCCTGGCACTAGAAGGCTGACATAGCGACAATAACATGGTTCCTATTTTACTGCATCTGTTTTCTCTACAAATACACCCTCCACCCTTCTGCTGACCTCTTTTTCCAGCCTGTCCCCTGAGGTCCCATCTCTGAGAACATCCCTCTGCTATGCTGAGTTCCAACCTTCATGATGTGAAGCGGATAGCTGGTCCTCATAGTTTAGATTACACCAGTCACTGAGCAAAGAAAAGAATGTACTTCAATATGGCATCACTTAATAACAGCCTAACCTGCCCCCTACCTGGCAGAGATGATAGGAGCTTATTAAGATAATGTCTTTCTAGTACTCACAGCCCCTTGAAAGACATTCACTAAATAAACAGTGTATTTGATTTTAGTGTTGTTGGTTTTAGTTCTTAATGTACGCTCTCTGAATTGTATTAATAGGCCCTCTGCAATACCTCTCACAATATGGGCACTTGTTAAAAGCCACTAAATGCAGAATGGTAGGAACTATTGCTTTTCTGCATCCCTGCTTGCTCTTCCCCTCCCTCCCGCTCTCCTTCCTAGCAAGCTGGAGTCCCCCACCTCCTTCAAGGTTCCAGGTCTACTGATGTTTCAATATTAACTGCACCTCAGACTCACTTGGGGAGCTTTTTAAAACTATAGGCTGGCCACAGTGCCTCACGCCTGTAATCCTAGCAGTTCTAGAAGGCCCAGGTGGCAGGGTCACTTGAGGTCAGGAGTTCAAGACCAGCCTAAGCAAGAGTGAGACCCTGTCTCTACCAAAAATAGAAAACTTAGCTAGGCATCATGGTGACACCTGTAATACAACTCCTCAGGAGCTGGGTTTGGATTCTCGCAGGAGGATCCTGAGTTTGAGGTTGCTGTGAGCTCGGTTGAGGGCAACTCTATGTGGGCAAGAGAGTGAGACTCTGTCTCAAATGAGGAATAAACAGATAAATAATAAAATAAAAATAAAGCTGCAAATCATGCCCCAGGCCCATGAAATCAAAACACTGACCCAGACATCAGTGTTTTCTGAAGGTTGTCAGATGATTTCAAGGTGTAAGCCAAGGCTGAGAACCACTGTATTCCTGATTCCTGCACATCCTGCCAGCTCCCACTCAGACGACACCTGTGAACAGACAAATGAACATTATTTTATTTCTACTCAACTATGAGATTGTGGAGGACTGCTACCATCTCTTATGCTTCTTTGCTCCCAGAGAGTACCAGTACCTAGCAAAGAATAAACCTTCAACCCATATTTCTTCTGGCTGAAAGTATCCCCTCCCCAGCTCAGAGGATTCCTCATCCCCCTACCCGCTATAATAATCCATGTGAATCCCTCTTATTAATTGAATTACCTATCATTTGATTACTTGTACTATCTTGGCTAAAGCATTCTATTACATAATATTATTTATTTTATTATTTGCTTGGTTTAGCAGGGAAAGCAGCTGATGGCCACGTCGTATAAACAGTGCTGTGGAGCGGCACCTATGGCTCAAGGAGTAGGGCGTCAGCCCGATATACCAGAGGTGGTGGGTTCAAACCCAGCCCCGGCCAAAAAAATTAAAAAATAAATAAAATAAATAAATAAATAGTGCTGTGGCAGTGCAGAGGGAGGCCTGGCAGGCCAGAGACATAGGGTAGAAAGAGCACAGGTCTTCTAGTTACAGACCCAGGTTCAAATCTCAAGTTCTTTGTGCCAATAGGACATGATCCCGTCTCTGAGCTCTGATTTCCTTTCTGTGAAAGGTGGGATGATGCCCCCAAATCAGGTGTCTGGGCTCACTGAAGGATGTAAGGTGCAAATACGGACATAGTGACTCAGGCTGGGCTGACATAACAAAATACCATAGACCAGTGGCTTAAGCAACAGATACTTGTCTTTCTCATAGTTCTGGAAGCTGGAAATCCAAACTCAAGGAGCCATCATGGTTGGCTTCTGGGGAGTCCTCTCTTCCCGGCTGGCCGGTAGCCACTGTCCTGCCGTATTCCATGTAGCAGAGCAGGAAGGAGTGAGAGCTTATGGTGCCTCTTCTTACAAGGATGTCATATCAGCACCTCACCGTATGACTTCTTTTAGCCTTAATTATCCCCTCAGCAGCCCTGTAGCCAACTGCAGTCACACTGGAGCTTCAGGCTTCAATACATCAATTTGGGAAGTGGGAACACAATTTAGTCCATAGCAGTGACATGTAGAGGATAGGAGTCTGATAATATTCATTTCTCTCTCTCTCTCTGTCTCTCTCTCTCTCTCTCCGCCCCCTACTCTGCCTCTCTCTCTTCTCTTTCTTTTTTTTTTTCTGTCTCTCAACTCCTCCTGAAAGAGACATTTCTCAGACAAAGATAGAGACACTCCAAGCCGTAGAGGGAGCACTTAAAGTCTGTTAAAAGACAAAATATGTTTTGAATCAGCAAAAAACTATACTTTTCACCAGAACTTGGTCATAGTAGAAAATGCAAGGAATAACATCTATGACCCAGCTATCCTTTCGCATAAGATAATTTAGTTTCTACGTCTTTGTGTGAGTTTGCAGATTCCTGTTGTAACTGAGTTCAACTTTTATCCCATGATGGTTGGAGAAGATACAAGGAATAGTTTGGGAAAGAAGTTTGGAGAACACTCAGGGATCTAAAAATTGACCTGACGTTAGATCCTTCAATTCGTCTACTAGGAGTATATCCAAAAGACCAAAAATCACTTTGCAAAAAAGATATTTGCACTAGATTATTCATTGCAGCTCAATTCGTAACAGCCAAGTCATGGGAGAAGCCCAAGTGCCCATCGATCCGTGAATAGATTAATAAATTTTGGTATATGTATACCATGGAATACTATGCAGCCTTAAAAAAGATGGAGCCTTCAACTCTTTTATGTTTACATGGAGGGACCTGGAACATATTCTCCTGAGTAAAGTATCCCCAGAATAGAGGAAAAAGTATCCAATATACTCAGTACTTCTATGAAACCTACTTATATTTACTCACACTTTGTTATGAAAGATAGAACACAACTATAGCCCAGGATGAAGAAGAGAAGTGGAGTGGGAAGGGAGGGGGTGGGGGAGGTTTGATAGAAGGAGGGTAAAAGGCGGGACCACCCCTAGGGAGCATATTACAAGGGTACAAGTCAAATCTGTCAAGTGTAGAACATAAATGTCTTAACACAATAATCAAGTAAATAAGGCAAAAGCTATGTTGATTAGTTTGATGTAACGACATCAGATTGTATAAAAAAACAACACATTGTACACCACATATGCATAAATGTATTTATGATTGATGTGTATTGGACTTAATAAAAAATGCAAGGAATGTAATTTGGGGGCATATAGTTCACAGTCAGGGGTGTCCAGCTGAGGACTTCCGATTATTCCTATGGGATAGTACTTATCTTTTCCTGGCTACCTCTTCTTTTCGCAGAGTCTTAAGAGAAAGGGCCTTAACTACATCCCCTCGTAATCCACACCTAAGCCTGGGACACTGCCTTAAAAACACAGCAGGAATTGCTAGATTCCTTAGTGGAAAGGGGCTATTCTATCTTGTCCATTCGTTTGATGTGAATTCAAGCCAGGTGGAGCCTCCTTTGTTCACATGGCGTAAAATCCAGCATCACTCTCCATCACTCCTGTCTGCTTCTGGATTATCCAAGAACACTGGGTCTCAAATGTTCCAATCAGAAGGCCTTCTCCCCCCGAATGGGAAGGGCTCTGGGGTCTGCTCACTGCAGCTGGTTCTCCTCATTGCCTGTGGGCATCCGCCCAGCATCAGGACAGCTGATCCTTCATCATCCGGCCACACTTCCGCTCCGTGCCTAGCAAAGCCTCTCTGGCCCACACTGCTACGTCTTGGCTCATCTCCTGTTATAACAAGCTCTACTGCTTCCTTTAAGTGCTCCATTTAACCAGGACTGCCTCAGTTGAACCCTGGCTCCTACCCTTAACTCTCAGTCCCTAGAGACATGCAGAATTATTATTTTCCAAAACCACGTTCTTGGTGCTGTCCTTTTACTGGCTTGGCTGCCAGACCCTTGCAGCCTCAAATTTTCCTCTATTTCCACTTGAAGTTTAGCATATTTTTGTTAATAGTCTCTGAAGCACAAAGCTTTATTTCTGCTCCTCACTTGGGCAATCTGAATTCACTACATTGATGGACTTGACCTCTGAAACTGAAATGCCTGTTTAAGATAAAAGACTGATTTTTATATAATGAACTATATTCAGTTTACTAAATAGTTAACTTAAACATAAATATATGGATATATTTATGCTGAATAGATGCATAATTTATGCTAATGATAATTACAAATAATACAGAGCCATAATAACCCCACTGCAGCGCTGGTGTTCATTACCAATGCTTCACTTTACATCTGCTCAACAGTCATCTGGTGACAATTTGACATCCCTGAGAAACTGTGCTGGATACTGAGGACATTGGAATGGTGGTGATATTGTCCTTGACCTCAAACAGATTGTAGTTAGGTAGGGATCACAACAGATACACAGTAATAGCCAACGTATTGGGGAAGCCCTTAGTAAGGAAGGATCGGGTTGACACTCTTTACTATCGGGCTGACACCGTTTACTTTGTCATGACTCTGCAGAACTTCCTTACTTACCGTGCTGTTTCTGTGTTAGCCTTGCATCCTCCTTGTTCACATCTAAAACCTACTAAGTTCCTATCTTCCTCAGATATATGTCTGGTCAATTAATCAGGCTTGATCATGCTCCGCTATTAAAATATCTCCTAGATCTCTAGAGGGAAATGTTAATATACCAAGTTTTGTTTTGTTTTCCCTACTCACATGAAGTCCAAAGTAATTAGCAAACAGAGGCTGCTGCTAATTACAGCAGCACTTGGGAACCCCAGAGATCTGGGCTCCTAATTTCATATAAGGAGATGGTGACGCCCTTACCTCAGCACAAGGTGCAATAGAAGGTGATAACACGCCAGCTCCTACCTGTTGCAAACCAGAAACGACATGTATTCTTTTTCTCACAAGCCATTGATCAGAACTAGTAACAGGGCCCCAGACGAGCTAGAAGAAAGCCTGGAAATGAGATTCTTGTTGTTGCCACCACTAAGGTAGTGATCGTTTTCAGTATGAACTTTGAAGACTTTGAACTCTGACTCCATTATTTATTGAGATCTCCAAAGGAAGGTTGCCATAAATAGCATTTTACTGTCTTGATGAGTTCCGAGGATATGAAGAAATGAAAGAATAAAGATGGATACCAAAATCATATTTATATCAATGATCAGGGACAAGTTGTAGGGTTTGGCTTTGTTGTAGTAGCCCATGAACTCGCTGATGAAATTCCAAAATTAAGCTGAATCCTGGGGCAGGTGAGACTGATGGTGTGGTGAGACAAAGGAGGACCCGAGTCTTTGGCAAAACTACTGACCTCCCAGAGAAGTGGAGGCAAACAGAATATTCTTGCTTACTCTTAACCTATTTTTTTTTTTTTTTTTTGCAGTTTTTGGCCAGGGCCGGGCTTGAACCTGCCACCCCCTAGTATATGGGACCAGTGCCCTACTCCTTTAGCCACAGGCACCACCCATCTTAACTTATTTATAATTAGATAAGTCATTCAGCTCTCTAAGACTAGTATAAATAAAAGAGTTGGAGAAAACCACTAATGTAGCCTCCCCAAAGAAACTCAAGGCATGTAGAAAGTCTGTCATTAACTCTTTCTAGTTGTACCAGTGCGTCAGTTAGAGTTACATTCAGCCTCTGTGAATGTTCTCATCTGTAAAATGGAAATCATAATATCTCACAATATCTTATCTTGGGTCTTTTACCAGTCCTTAAAATTAGAAAATGTGCTATACTTGAATATAGGGAAGAGCTTTTCAAATACCTTCTACAAAATTCTCACGAATACTCGAGATAGAATTACTTACTAGTTCATAGAGATCAGATGGCTTTAAATATATTCTCTACCCCTCAACACACACATAATTTAAAGATTCTTCTGAGCAGGTTTTCTCCAAAAATCTACCTCCTATTACTCAAGCAATGTTTTCTCAACAACCCTCTAGGGTGGGTTCTGTTTCAAATAGTGAATATCTGAAACTGACATTTTCTAGCAAAAGCAAAAGCTATCCACTTAAAGTCACTCTATTTGGAAGTCTCTATTTTAAACTCTTCCATGACTCTTTGCATGTGAGGTTGGACCAGAGAATGGCAAATACTCATATCAAAATAGTGATTTTTAGAAAAGAGATTCTTCCATTTCCTAGTCAAAGCCTAATTATTATATAGCCCAATGAGCCTGTGGTTGATCCTTCTCAGATAAGAATTTTTTTTCTATTCTAAAAGAATTTTTGAAGTAAAAATGTTTTAAATGAAAGTATTAAATTATGCAATTATACGTGTAGACTCTGCCATTGAAGGAGTTATTTTCATGGTGTAGGCTGAATCCAGCATAAAAATATTTACTGCTCTGAAATGTCAATATGAAATAATCAGAATCTAAAATTAAATATTTACTATATAATCAGCCTTCATTCATCCATCCATAGTGCTCCCTGAGAAACGCTGATTACACTGAATTTGACCACCTGGATTCTCCTAATATTTTCAGGCTTAGGGGGAAAAAAATGCTAGCATCTCACTCACAAGCCAATGAAAGGGCTTTGTGGAGGAGGAAAGTGTGCAATGGTGGTGACGAAAGTAAGTTTCAAACACCCATAGCACTGCCATAGAATGTTTGCCCAATAAGAAATTCATATTTGAAACCTACCTGTTCCCTGATGTGATAGTATTTGTAAGTGAGGCCTTTGATAGAGTAAAATTCCAATAAATGAAATTGGTGCTCTTAATAAAGAGACCCCAGAGGGCAGCACCTGTGGCTCAGTGGGTAGGGCGCCAGCCCCATATACTGAGGGTGGCGGGTTTGAATCCAGCCCAGATAAACTGCGACAAAAAGAAATATCCAGGTGTTGTGGCAGGCGCCTGTAGTCCCAGCTACTCAGGAGGCTGAGGCAAAAGAATCACCTAAGCCCAAGAGCTGGAGGTTGCTGCGAACTGTGATGCCACAGCACTCTACTGAGGGTGACAAAGTGAGACTCTATCTCAAAAAAAATAAATAAGTGTAATAAAGAGACCCCAGGGAGGTCTCTTGCCCATTCTGCCATCTGAGGACATAGCAAGGAGAAGATAGCCATCTATGACCTAAGAACTAGGCCCTCACCAGGCACCCCATCTGCCAGTGCTTTGATCTTGGATTTGATGAACTTCCCAGCTCCTGTGAGTGTGAGAAATAAATTTCTGTTGTTTTTAAACCACCCACCATGTGGTAGTCTATTAAAGCATCCCAAATGCACTAAGGCACACACACATACACACACCGGAAGGTAAGTCACTCTGATGATCTTCCCTGGCCACACTTCCTCAGTGTAATGAGTTAAGAAGTCTTCACAGCTTCACCATGTCTATGATAAAAACCATGATAGGCCACACAAACATACAGGGAGCTAAAAATCTGGTGGGATGGGCAGAAAAACAGCCAACGACAGCATCCTGTGGTAAGTTCTGCATTAAGAGTCAGCCACCAATGTACATAATTATGATTCAATAAAATTATTAAACAAAAAAAAAAGAAAAAAAAAAGAAAATAAGACATGGATTCTGCTTTGACTATATTCTATTTGGGGGAGTGGGCAGTGGAAAGGTAATCACCCAAATAAATATTTCTAACTTTGTGGCAAGTGTTCAAATAGAGGTATGTTTAAAAAAGTAAAATAAGTAAGGTTAATGTTCAGATTACTGTTTGAAGATCCCAGATACAAGTTTTACTGCAGTGTTATCCTCACAGGCCTGATAGGAAGCTTGACATTTCCTCCCAAAGAGATTTGGCAAACATGCAAAAATTTCATGGAAGTATATATTAAGGTAATAAATTACACACAAATCCTATCAGTCTTTTACTATTTTTTTCTTTTTTTGAGACAGTCTCACTCTGTCATTCTGGGTAGAGTGCTGTGGTGTCATAGCTCAGAGCAACCTCAAACTCTTGGGCTTGAGCAATCCTCTTGCCTCAGCTGCCTGAGTTACTGGGACTACAGGCCCCCTGCCACTGTACCCAGCTTAGTTTTTATTTATATGAATGAATTTACCTTCGGCCAATCATTTACCTCTGGAGCAAAGATAAGAGGTAGATAGTAATGGGGGCAGGGAGAAGGAAAGGCCTGGGTGGCACCTGTAGGTAAAGACCTGGGCAGTAAGACCCTTTCATGGGTATGTTGTAGGTCATGCAGTGGAGCTCAAAGGAGCCTAGAAATAATTTTTTTAGACATTCTCTTTTTCAAAAATCATGAATAGTTCCAAGCCTACAGAAAATTATAGAGAATAATAAGACAATTCCAATCCACCTATCAGCCTACTTTGTACACTTATTATTTTGCCTTATTTATTTCAGATATTTAAAAGAAAAAATATAATGACAGTTGCACTGCCTTGTCAGTGTCCCACCACCTCATCCTAGTTCTCTTTCTTCCTCCCAAGTAGTAACCATTATTCTGAATTTGCCAATTTTCTCATTTCACTGACAAGGATCCTGAGGCCCCGAGAGGTTAAATGTCATACTCAGTGTCGCAGCATCCGTTTATGTCACATTTGGGACTAAAACTCAAGGTTCTTGTTTACAATCCAGAGTGTCTTCCTCTGCTCAGGCAGATGAAGTACCAGACCTGGGAGGAGTGGGCGATTCAAGCTAAAGACTAACGCAGAGGTCAAAACAAATACGGGGTTGTCCTGCTTGTGCCGAGTTATAAAAATCAGGTGTTCTGTTAGGAAGAGCCGCATAAATGCACATGTGGATGTGCAGTGGAATTTATTTTCAAGTTAGCTTCCCCAGGAGAAGACTTTGTGTGGGGGTAGAAACAGTTGGTCAACATGTTGAGAGTGTTTTCTAAAATTTTGTAAAGAATATTTTTAAATAAAGGTATATTTAATGACAATCTCTCATTTTTTCTGTATGTATGGTGGATTTTGAGACACCCTGTAGTATTGCATAGAGTTCCTGTAATGTATAACACACGGGATTATAAAGTGCATGAACTTTCTAAAAGAAATAATAAACTTTTCACAGGATGGTCTCTGAGGTTTTGGTTATATAGTACAGTTGGGGTCCCTGTGGATGGATCATAAGCCATGACCGCCTGACACCATAACAAGAACGAATTTGTATCTATATGTGTTATATATTGTAAATACATATTACATATGGTTGCATATATGTCTGTATGTGTACATATGTGTGTATATATTGAGGCTTGTGTAAACTGAAAAGTAAGCAGTCCAAATCTTTCCTTTCACAGACAGACACCAAACCAGTGCAAATGATGAATCTGGAGGCCACGTTCTGCATGGGCAACATTGACAGTATCAATGCTAAGATCGTAGAGGTCCCTTTCCAAAATAAGCATGTCAGCATGCTCATCATACTACCCAAAGATGTGGAGGACGAGTCAACAGGCTTGGAGAAGGTAAGGAGTAGGCAGGTGTTTACACAAAGGTGCACCCACCCTCCCCGCCCACGGCAAGGTAATGTGTGGACAGAGCTGCTTGTGGATGTGATAAGTGGGTACAGCTGTGCCTTACTGTCACTGGCTTAGTCACTTCCAAGAGTTCCTTGGTCCTTCTGGGTCCTTTGCTCCTTAGTATTAAAAACATCTAACATTTATTCGGCACTTACAAGATCTTAGGAACCAGCTCAGTGGCCTATGTGCACTATCTCATTTGACTCTTAAAACAGTCCAATGAGTGGGAGGCATTTACCAGATTCTTTGTACCAACGAGAGAACTGAGGCATAGAGGAGTGGGGTGGGTAACTAGTCCATGGTCTTGTAACTCATCAATGGTAGGCAGGATTAGGGTTTGAGCCCAGTGAGGTTGGGGGCAGGATTAGGATTTGAACCCAGCAAGGTTGGGCACATGTTCTCAACTCTAGGCTGGACCACCTCCCTCATCTTCTCAGCAGTTCAGCGCCAGATTGCTGAATACTGGCCAGTCCACTATTGAGAGAGCAAAAGCTCTCCTGCCCTCTCTTTCTTGGTTTTATTTATTTATTTTTTATTTTATTTGTTTTTTGAAGACAGAGTCTCACTTTGTTGGTAGAGTGGTACTGTAGCTCACGGCAACCTCAAACTCTAGGGGTCAAGCAATTCTCTTGCCTCAGCCCCCCGACTAGCTGGGACTATGGCACCCACCACAATGCCCAGCTGTTTTTAGAGATGAGGACTCACTCTGGCTCAGGCTGGTCTCGAACCCGTGAGCTCAGGCATTCCACCTGCTAGGCCTCCCAGAGTGCTAGGATTACAGGCGTGAGCCACTGCGCCTGGCTCTTTGTTTTTAAATTAGTAGGCTTGCTGTATTTTTAGAGCAGTTTCAGGCTTACATAAAAATGAGCAGAAAGTAGGGAGAGTTCCCACGTACTCCCTCTCCCCCTCCCAATCCTGTAGTTCCTCCTATTTATTAGCATCTTGCGTTAGTGTGGTACTTTTGTTACAATTGTTACATTATTGTTAACTCAAGTCCAGGGTCTACTTTAAGTTTTACTCTCCTTGTTGTACATTTATGGGGTCTTAATATACAGACACAAATATGAGATGTTGTTCTTCGAATTTTTATGTTACACAGATTATATTATACTATACAATATATAGTATATGTATTTTATATTTTAAAGTTATTATATTTATATTTATATAGACTGTTAAGGCATAAGGTTTAAATAAAAGTAGTTTGGTCTGCTGGTGAATGGAGTTTTGGCATCCCTCTGCTCCTTCCCCAGGCCAGCTGCCTGGGCTGTCTGGCAGGTGCCCTCCGTGGCTTCCCTTCTTGCTCCCCACACCTGGGCCTTAGCCCTTAGCCAGGGAGGAAGATGAGGCTCTCTGAAGTGCCAGGGATCACTTGCTGGATTTCCAGCCTGCCCTCAGTTACTTGTTGACTTTCCAGAGCACAGTCTGATCTTGTCCTGGTCTTAAACTTTAATTGTCATTCTGTTTTATCCATCACTTCATTAACTGAATTCCTGTCCTTATCCCTTTCTGGCTTTTGTTCTCTCATGCCTTAATCTATCAGCCACTATTAAGCTGTTTTGGATTTTACCTTATTTACTAAAATACCCTTAAACGAGAGCCAACTTTTTTCTTTTTACAGTATAGAACTACAGAAAATGATCTTTTGAGTTTCAGAAAGGAATATTTAAGAATACATATTGTATCAGTTTGTTGGGGCTGCCATAACAAAGTGCCACCAGTTAGGTGGCTGAAACAACAGAAATGTATCTTCTCTCAGTTCTGGAAGCTGCAAATCTAAGATCAGGGTGTTGGCAGGGCTAGTCCCCTTTGAGGGCTGTGAGGGGGAATCTCCCCTGACTTCTGGAGGTTGCTGGCTCTGCCTGGGTCCTCACGTGGCGTTCCCCCCGTGTGCATGTCTGGTTGTGTCTACATCCTGCTTTCTCTAAGGGCACCAGTAATATTGGGTTAGGGCCCACCCAAATGACCTCTGATGATCTTCACTAATTACATCTGCAATGATCTTATTTCCAAAGCAATGTCACATCACAAGGCACTTCACTTAGGACTTCAACATATGGATTGAGTGGCATGGTTCAGCCCATAACATGTAGTGCAACAGAATGAAAATATTTGTTTCCTTTTATTTAGTCTTTTTGAGTTATGAATGTATTTTTCTCCTCCTCCCAATCGTGGGTGGTAAATTCAAACAGGGAATATGTGTATCTGTTGGTTCAAAGACTAGGGTGACTTACAACAATCTTTTCATCCTAATAATTTGTCCCAAACTTCAAACAATACCCACTGAAAAGTAATTATATAGAGCAGCAAGAGTGTACAAAGTTTCCCTCCCCTACAAAACAACAACAACAAAAAGCAAAAAAGAAAACAGCCCGGCTTTTGACCTTGCTAAGTCCCTGATTTTTGTAGGTTTCACGTGAGTAATGCTGGGGTACTATTGCTCCACGAAAAAGAAAATCAAGGTGCTATTGTTCTTGGTTGTACATGTGTTTCTCCTCTAACTAGTGGGGGAGTGTGAGGACAAGGAGAAATCTGAGATTTGCTTGATGAAGAATTTTATGCTTCACTGCATATACCTTATTTTTTAAACCAGCCAAAATATATATGCAGTCACCACCTATGATCTTAAAGAATAACAACTCAGAGAGTCAAGTTCCCATTTAAGAAAAAAAAAAGAGTAACTTTAGCTTTAATTAATTTATCAAATTTGATGCCATACCTAGTACATAAATATTTTGGATTTCCTCATAGAGAAATTGTAATAAGCATTCAAGAATATGTATAAACACTTTTCTAATTTTATATTCTTTTACTATTGTGTATACAACATCATAATCCATACATTTGTTTCTCTAAAGCCACTCTATAACTTAAGACAAAATAAAACAAAACCCTTGCCCTCATAAATTTCAGTGCAAAGGGAGCCTTGTTGTTGGGTGAAGGGAGGAGAACAAAGCTGGGTAGTCCATCCAGACAGCTTCAAAACTAGGTTTCTTATAAAATTTTATGATTTTAGTCAAGCAAGATCTTTACCATTGGAAATAAGTAAAAATAATCTTTTTCCTTTTTGTTCTTCAGATTGAAAAACAACTCAGCTCAGAGTCGCTATTGCAGTGGACTAATCCCAGCACCATGGCCAACGCCAAAGTCAAACTCTCCATTCCAAAATTTAAGGTGGAAAAGAATATTGATCCCAAGGCTAGTCTGGAAAACCTAGGGCTGAAAAATATCTTTAACGAAGAAACATCTGATTTCTCTGGAATGTCAGAGACCAAGGGAGTGGCCCTATCAAATGTTATTCACAGAGTGTGCTTAGAAATAACTGAAGATGGTGGGGATTCCATTGAGGTACCAGGGTCACGTATCCTGCAGCACAAGGATGAGTTCAATGCTGACCACCCATTCATTTACATCATCAGGCACAACAAAACTCGGAACATCATGTTCTTTGGCAAATTCTGTTCTCCTTAAATAGCATAGTCCAAGTTGAGTCCCCCCACGCCTGACTTTTCTGTGGATGTAAATTTCTATAAATTCTGCATCCAGAGAATCCATTTCTAAATACGATAAATTGTTGTTGGATCGGGAAGCAACCATTACTTGTCATATGTAGCCCTCATGCTAACAGGCTTGCCTTCTCCAGTTCTTTTTTTTTGTTGTTGTTTTCTTTTTTCTCCATAAAAGACAATATCAGATACTTTTAATGGAAAAGAAATATCTTAGAGGAAAAATATTTATTCATTTTTGACAAACTGTCCAGGGTTGTTGGCAGAAATATTATCTTCCACAAAGAAAATTCCCATCAGGAGGATCTGGAGGATTTTTTTTTTAAAGACAGAATCTTACTATGTCACCCTCAGTAGAGGATCTTATTCTGAGAGCTATGTCTTCTTTCCATGGCACATAGAATGTTCCAGATGTTCTTATTTTCCTGAAAGACTAAAGAAAGTGTGGTGATAGGACCCACAAAATTTCACTGGCTCCCAGCAAAGTTGGGCACATGCTTAGGACTCCTTATGTTTCTGGGAGGCAGATGTTTTTTCAAAGTCTAAAGTTTTAGAATTTTAGAAAGAATGTTGCACATTCTATATGTTTTGTCACTCCAATGACAGAGTCCGAGATCTTACAAATTAACATATATATATTTCTGCAACAAAAAGTAGAATATTTGCACAGAATAGATAAAGTCTGTAAGTATCCCACAAGCGGTCAAATTTTGCTGGCAAATGATTATGCTATAAAATGTATTGCTTACAGAACTTTTTAGATTGTGGAATATTAGGTAAGGAATTAAAGACCTCTAGTAGTTAAAGTGCAAGACTCCAAGGGGAAAGCCAGATCTTCCTGAGGAATTGACTTTTCACTTTCACTGGTCATTTGGTTGCTGATAGATGGGTAGCAGGGATTTCTAACTGGCTCACAAGGTTTTGAATCTTGGACATCAGCGAAGGAAACGCACAGGGACTCTCAAAATAGCCAATAAAATAATTTTGTGAATGTTGAAGGAACTTGTATCTTTGTCTAATGTGATAGTGGAAAAAAGAAAAGAACCTAATACCTTCAGGAAATACCAGTAAAGCCATTAAACAGCTCACGCGGCCTTGCCACATATTTTTTCAAAGTCTATGGGTTTAGTTACTTTAGATAGCAAGTTGGTAACTTACACTGATAGTGATTTGTAAAGCTGGTCTGATAAACTACCCATGTTGCAGGTTCATGTATTAATTCACTACCAAAAGGATGTATTTACTGAAGATTTGGGACACTCCTTCCCCCATCTCTTCTGTGCCATTCATTGTAAATAGATTTTTCTTGCTGCAGGGTTCCATATTGAATTTTTCCTGTGCTATTGACAGTAAAATATTAGTTAATTATATGCCTTGTTTTTCTCCATTAAGTTAGATTTACTATTTTGAAATAGAACCAAGGCATTCATTTACAACAGCATCCCATTATGTAAATGTTCTTTTTTGGGGGAGGGGACTGATGTAGACTAAAAAGGAGTAAGAATCGTTATTGCCCCCCCCTTTCTTCCTGGCCCTCGGCTCACCTTTTCCTTCCTGGGGAGGAAAGGGCCAGGGGAGTCCTGGATTGACTCTCAGCCACATGGCTGTGTGTGATGACTCAGAGGCCTTGCAGGAGGGCATGGGGGTAGTCACCAGTCCTTTACACTCTACGCCCACCCTCAAAAATGTAATTTTACAAAGTAAGCTGTCCATGTTTAAAATATTGTCTATTCTTATCAAGCGCATTCTGAGATCGAGTCCAGAGCGAGACCTTCCAACCTCTGCGCAGGACGCCACTGGCTTCCGTCTGGCAGTGAACCCTGACAGACGCGGGCTGAATGCCCCAATGGGCTCCATTCGTTCCTTTGCTTATTCTCGCAATGACCCTAGAATTAACTATTTTAACCCTGTGCCTAACCATTTTATAGGAAAATGAGCTCATTTTTAATAACACCTCCAAACTGGTCCTAGCAGGGCTCAGACGTGGCTGCCGCCCTGTTCCCGAAGCCCAGTACTCCCGGAGGGGCTCCCTCTGGTGGCTTTGCTGTGACTCAGGCATCACAGGGGACCCCCCACCACCCCTGGGTTCCAATGCAATCCGTCCGTCCCTGCCTCGCATGTTGGCCAGAACCGCGCTGGTCCCCCCAGGACCGAGCCCCAGCAGCGCCTCCGGCCGGCTGCGGAGCGCCCAGGCTGATGCGCTCACTCGCGGGCTGGGCGCTGCTGCCCCAGGGACTGCGCCCCCACAGGTGCCGGAGGTTTGTGGGGCTTTAGCTGGAGCCTCAGCAAAACATGGAAAGACAGGGAGGGGACAGGACAGGGCGTTCCCGGAAAGACAGGCAGGTGCCATGGGCTGCGCAGGGGAAAGGTGATGCGCGGGAGGCCCCAGAGAGCATGGGGAACCCGGAGGGAAAAGCAGGATCGTAGGTGGAAACCGCGACGGGGAAGGGGGGACCGCGCAGAGCGGGGCGGCGGTGCTCGCGCGTGATGGGCACCCGTGTAGCTCGGTGGCTTCTCCTCCACTCTATACACAGTGACAGCCACCTGCGGTGTAGAGCGATGGAAAGTCATGTGACATGCTTTGCTGAGCTCTGAAATCCTCGAGGGGTAGCTGCTAAGAATCTCAGGGCCGCCAGTGTGTCAGGACTGCCCTGGGACTTCGGCACAGATGGGGTGAGGGGGGTTTCCTTTGAGGTTAAGTAGCCAAACAGCTCCGAGTAACGGGGCCACAAGTCTAGAGCAAAAGCCTTCGCCTGGGAGGCAAGAAGACCTGGGAACATGACGACCAGGGCTTTAGAAGCAAAATTCTGTGACTTCAAACTCTAGGTTTCACTCAACTAAATTCAAGAAGGGGGACAGTGGAGCGTACATGTGTGGGACATTCCTGGGTGGAAGACTCAACCACAACTTGGACTTCACCTTACAATGCCGACAATGGAACCTAATTGTATGCGCCTTCAAATTAATCTGAAATTTAAAGAAACTCAGGCTTTTGAAATCTCAAATGATTGTGAAATTTAGATTAAATGATATTTCATATCCTCAGGGATGTAAAAGCAGTTCTTTAAAAAAATAAATGTCTGCTCCTATAGAAAAAAAACTAAAAACAAAGCTTCAAAAGAAAAATTTGGGGGGGAAAATTATTCAAGAATTTGCTGCCTTGTGGGGAAGGGCAGGTGGAACAGCGCAGAGACCCCCTAGTCACAGGCCTGGAGGAGGAAGCCCCTGTCTTGTCCCTCCACTCCTAAGTCAGGGTCTCCTTAAGTAAAAGCTCTGCTGTCCATGATCTATGCATAATTTAATTTCATTAATTTATTTTAATCACATTGAATGAAAATATGGAACAATAGACATTAAGGACAGTGCCTGTGGCTCAGTGGGTAGGGCACCAGCCCCATATACCAAGGGTGGCAGGTATGAATCTGGCCCTGGCCAAACTGCAAACAAACAAAAACAAACAAACAAACAAACAAACAAAGAAGAAAAAGAAAAGAAATGAAAAGAAAATAGACATCAGCAGTTTCCTCACATCTCACTAATGTGCTTATATTCCATTATAATTATCTTCAAGGTCTTTTGAGATCTTCCCAGCAAGTTTTCTCTATTCCAAATTCTTGAAACCCATTCTGACCTTCTAGGGCAGGTACACTGCAGAACGGTTCAGTCTTTCTTGGTCAGTTAGGGCCGGGGGCCTTTGCTTTCCCACTGCCACAGTGACCACATGCTGTAGGTCTCCACACTGCCTTCCACTACTTCTGCTCCCCCTCTTTTCCTTTGCTGTTTCTGATCTTTGCAGGGAGATTGTACTTTACATACCATTTCAGCAAACTGAGCATCTAAGTTAATTGGCCAAGAAAGTAACAAATAGGTTTTCCCATGGTATAAAGCGCTTCCAGTTTAATGCAATGAATTTTTGTTGTTTGTTTGACATCATCTCTGGCAGCTCAAGGAACTTTACAACTAGCTGGGTGTTGTGGCAAGTGCCTGTAGTCCCAGCTACTTGGGAGGCTGAGGCAAGAGAATCGCTTAAGCCCAGGAGTTTGAGGTTGCTGTGAGCTAT
Source organism: Arctocebus calabarensis (assembly GCA_963573935.1). Lineage (NCBI taxonomy): Eukaryota > Metazoa > Chordata > Mammalia > Primates > Lorisidae > Arctocebus > Arctocebus calabarensis. The sequence continues at coordinate 16,313 of CAUYON010111670.1, read as the reverse complement.
GATACCATGGAACTCTGCTAAGGGTGACAAACTGAGACTCTGTTTCACACACACACACAAAAAAGACATTTTCTTCTGGACTCTCAATTGAACTAAGGCAAGTCTATATATACCTGGGCAGGTGAGGTATTACTAAAGCACTTTACAAAGATAAAATTTTAATAATCTCAAAACTGCCTTCGAATAATTTGGTTTTGAGACAGGATCTTGCTCTGACACCCAGCCTGGGGCACAATGGTTTCATCACAGCTCCCTATAACCTCTGACTCCTGGGCTCAAACAATCTTCTTGGCTCAGTCTCCTGGGTAGCTGGGACTACTGGTGCATGCTACTAAACCTGGCTAGCTCTTACATTTTTTTGTAGAGATGGTGTCTGGCTTTGATTGCCCAGGCTGGTCTTAAACTCCTGGCCTGAAGCAATATTCCCACTTTTCCTTCCCAAAGTGCTGGGATCACAGGCATGAGCTACCTCACCCACTGTGAATAGTTTTCTTCACAAACTCTAAATTATCCTTTTTAAAGCATATATTTTAAATTAATAGACTAATCAGTATTGCTTGAGTATCCCTGTTCCATGCATAATTCTGTTATGAGTAGTAGGGAAGAGAAGTTGCATTAAAGATGATTTTTGTCCAAAAACCCTCCCATTTCCAATGTTAAGGCTATGTTCATGTCAATCAAAGCATAAACAATCCCAGACAGCAAGGTAAGATTATACCACCTTTCACTGAGAACACACTATCAGTTGGACCCTTGCAGATACTTAATTTTATTCAATCCCTCCCCCAATTCTGTGACATACTGTGGATTTGGAAACTCAGGTTCAGGAGTTAGGTAATTTAGACTTTCATAGTTATTACTATACCTTCAAGCCATTAGAATGCCCTCTATACATTTTTCTTTTAAAACTTTTTTTCATAGCACATGTACTTTGCCGTATGTGTAAGTAAATGGGTAAATGACATTTTACAAACTGAACATACCCATGTACCCGGCTCCCAGATCAAGAGCTTCAGAAACTTCCAGTGATGGCCTCTGGTTACTGTGCATGCCACCCTTCCAACAAGAGCCAGTGTTTTCTAGCAATAGGAACATACACATGATCTTTTGCCTGTTTTGTATCTGTGCAATCATATGGTATGTTATCTTTCCTGTTTGGCCATGCAAATGTCATCCCTATCCTTGTGTGTCCAGATCATTTTTATTGCTGTGAACTGTTCCATAAATTGTGAATATCACAAGTTATTTATCCATTATACTCTTGATGAGCATTTGGGTGTTTTCAGCATTTGGCTATTACAAACAGAAGAATGCGTTAACCAAGCGAAGCAGGTTCTTTGCACTTTTCTATGTGTTTGTGAAGGTAACGTGTTTTCTGAATCTCTGGAAGAGCTTTCCTGAATCCCCAAGTTTATAAAGTGCTTGGTTTCCTAAATTTATGATGTTGACCTCTAAATCTGCTGGTCACACTGCGTCTTGGAGGACTATTGTTTAGCTGCGCTAGTTTGGGAAAAAGTCACCTCATCTGGGAAACTGACTTGGGGAGAAAAATCCAGATTTTTCAGGATGCCAGTGGGTGCTGTGGAAAGAACCCTGGTGTGGGAGATCGGAAGCCCTGGATTTCAGTATCCAAGCCGCTCCCCCGTCTGCGGTTCAGGTTCCACCCGTACATGAGGAAGGAAGAGCCCTTTTCTCAGTGATCTCTGAGATTCCTCTTGACACCTGTAGTTCACGAGGCTGGAACAAATCTTCCACCCTAAGCCCATCCTCAGCCATCCATCTACAAGGAGCCGACTGCCACCTTTATCCCTAAAAGCATGGACAAGGGGCGGCCACTCCTCTTTGAAACTGAGAACAAGACTGGCCTCCTCAAGGTGAAGAGGCATGATTGCTATGCCCCTCCGGCCCCCCGGCAGGAGAATAGGAACACCTGAGGTCAGGACGCCCCTGTGTCAATTCTAGGAGTTCACATTCACGGTGAAATTACTCTTCTCCCTCCAGAAATCCCACAAGTGTTATGGGGGTTGGGTTTGGGGTAGGGGGTAGAAAAGTCAAAGCAGTGCAGGCAGCCTCTTCTTTCTCACACTATATATTGCATTTTGCTGTGTTTAATGCATTTTTTTTGCCCTAAGTTTTGAGAGAAAAACAAGGACATGCATTATACATGAGTAATACTAAATTCTATATCCATATAAATGTCTTTAATTCTTTTATTTATGCTTATGCATCAATAGTGTAACTCTTTCTTGTACCATAATTTGTTAAGAAATGCTAGAATTCCTTTGTCGCACAAAACACAAGTGCCTAAATATAAACAAATAAAAATTTGAATTAAAAAATTAAAAGCAAGATTTTTTTCCCTGAAAGTTTAGGCCCCAAATGTGGTGTGTATCATACACAGCAAAATATAGTAGTTTTTTTCCTGTCAGAGTATAAACACAGATCTGTCTCTTTTCCTGTAGGCTACCACAGTCTTTTGCTCTTTATTCAAGTTTTACCTTACATGAGCCCCACTATTATCTAATTGTGTGGGTGGATCCATGCACAAGGGCATCCTACAGAGAGGGTGAGAGGGAGCTAAAGTCAAGTTTGTGTTCCACTCACATAGCAGGGCCACCACGGTGTGGGCCTCTGTCTATCTGAGGATGGGTCACCTCTTTTGAATTCACAAAAATGTGTTCTATAGGCTAGCAATGGCCCTGTTCCCTACTCTGGAAAATTTGCAAAAGAAATAAGAGCATTATCACATCATGAATATTACTATTCTTATTACCATTGCTGACATCATTATCATTCATTCAATATTTTACCTTGTTGAGATACAAATTCTATGTAAAATTAGACCAATTAAAAGTAGGTAGATTTTAAGAGCCAATAAACTTGTGGGAAGTAGGTCAGACTTAGGAGAACACACCCACCCTGAGGGAAAGGGCTGGTGAGAAGCGTGGCGATGTTGCAGGGCACATCCTGTTGGCTGTGATGACAAGCTGAGACCTGAGCACACTCCTTGGCTGTCTAACCTGCACCTCAGTCAGCCTGTGACTCAAAAGGGGGACTTCCTATCTCTAGCTCCATCATTTCTCAGGGAGGACCCCTAGTGAAGGGAGTGAAGGGTGAAGGGAGTTTTATGTCTAAGAACCAAAGCTTGGGTACTATGGGAGATGGGCACTTATTGTCTGCACCCAAATAAACAGGCCTTTCCTTTGTCAAGAGCCTGTGTGGATGGCTAAATTTCATCAGCTGCTAAAGCCTGTTCCTGGGACATTGGGATGAGCTGTTTTCCCTTACCTTTAATTCTTCTTTGCTGACTTAGGGGAAAGCAGGAATTCAACAGTTTGGGTAATTAGGTTAATAGCTTTCCATGTGCCGGAAAAGGTCTTTCCAGGCTCAGGGAGGCATCATTGCAAAGCTACTGGCATTAGAGTTAGCCTGCTGAGCTGGTGGACATGAGGCCAGCCCACGTGTTATTCTCTAGGTCACCAAAACTGTTCACCAATAATGGAGGCAAAGGAAGCAGCAAATTAGATTTATACCCTGTATTCAATAATATTAAACATATCATGCTCAATCATGAATTTATTTCTTCATTTAATATAATTGTCTTGAGCATCTACTAGACAGCTGTCTAACCACCTAACCACAAAACTCCTAACCAGACTTTCATTTCCTTTCTCTGTCTTGTCCACAAGCTTATCAGGTAAATTTTCATCTATCCTGGGGGGTGAGAGGCAGAAATGAGAGCCAGGATGGTGATCTCAGCCCTGATGCCACAGAAAGGCTTTGATTCCATGCTTGGGTGGTTGGCAGGGATGGGACAAGGGACAGCTCTAAGATGCAAGATTGAGGATGCAAATTCACTGGAAGAAGATTCTGGCACTAGAGGTGACAGGGAACTCACATACACCTGGAAAGGCAGAGGACACCCCTCAGGGCAGGGGATGGGGATCTGAGTCAACACTGTGCAGGCCTTGAGGAGCAGTGAGACCCTGGCAGACATCTAGGTCATAGTGACTCGGGTTCCTCGGCTTTCTGTAGTCTGTAGTCCCCTGGAGGTCAGTACAGGGTGAACAGGGAATTGGCTTGGGAGCTGACAAACCAGGCATGAGTTCCAGTTTTGTTCCTTGAGAACTAGCTTACCTTGTGGGGAAATCAAATGTTGTCACCTTTGTGGAGACATAGTGGCCTACTTGTGTCTCCTTTGAAAAATACTAACTCTTAAGGTTCATTCCAACTCAAAAAACAGGGCTCGTGAGTGACACACCCTTTGTTGTCATGACACTATTACAAGAGGTACTTTACTTAGCAAATGCAATCAGTGTAACCTGATTCTTTGTTCCTTCAACGAATCCCCAACAATAAAAACAAAAAACAAAAACCGCCGTCAACAATTAAGGAAATTGTCCATCGCGTGTGTTCATCCTAGCGTCCACCAGATGGCGCTGCTGATCACGCTATAACAGCGCTGCGGGCTTCTCAAACTACCAGCTGTAGAGGGCTTATCTCTCCATCTGTAATTTCCAGCCTTAAACCTTTCGTTCCTGCCTTTCTGGGGACTTTCTTGAAGTGTTTTCTTCCCCTTAACGCCAAGATGCGCACTCTTCAACTCTCCTGCTGCCCCTTATATGTTAACATTCTTTAAAGTTTTATTATGGGCACTCCCCCATCCTTCTTAAAATATATGTTTTTATTATGGCAACAACTCTTTGCTTGAACTGTAAACCCTTAAATTTCAATTTACAACAATACATTATTGCTGGTTCGGTGCCCATATCTCAGTGGTTAGGGCACCGGCCACATACACCCAGGCTGGCCTGTTTGAACCTGGCTGGGGCCAGCTAAAATGATAACTGCAACAAAAAATAGCTGGGCGTTGTGGCGGCCGCCTATGTCCCAGCTACTTGGGAGGCTGAGGCAAGAGAATCACTTAAGCCCAAGAGTTAGAAGTTGCTGTGAGCTGTAACACCATGGCACTCTACCCAGGGCAACATAGTGAGACTCTGTCTCAAAAGAAACATATATATTATTGTTGATTATAGGTACCAGTGTTGTATGGCACATCTCTAGAGCTTATTCATCTGGCCTAACTGAACCTTTATGCACCTTGATTTGTAACTTCCCATTCCCCCTCCTCCGTTCCACTCTGATTCCATGAATTTAACTACCAGTAGAACACCTGCAAGTTGACCACCCAAGGGATTGTAACAAACTAGTTAACATATGGAGGTGGTCAACACAAGGAAGTAGGCCTACTGTACTGATGCATGCAAGTGTCACACGTCCCGTCTATGAAAACAGCTCAACTTAAGGAGGTGGTCAACTATGGAGATTCCACTGTATTTTAGACAGTTGAGGTACTTGTATGTGGAGTCATGTGGTATTTGTCTTTCTATGCTTGGCTTATTTCACTTCACATAATGATTCCCAGGGTCATCCATGATGTCCCTTATTACAAATTTCCTTCTTTTTAAGGCTGAATAAGATTCCATTTTATTATATGTATCTCATTTTATTTATCTGTTCATCTACTGGTGGACATTTAAGTTGTATCTACATCTTCACCATTGTGAATAGTGCTGCAATAAACGTTGGAGTTCTAACATCTCTTTGAGATCCTGATTCCAAATCTTTTGGATTAATTCCCACAAGTTGAATGGCTGGACCATTGGTAGTTCTATTTTAAATTTTAGGAGGACACTCCATACTGTTTCCATAGTGGCTGCACCATTTTATATCATCACTAAGAGAGTAGAATTTCTCTACTTCGTTTCCAGTACTTTTGAGTTTTTGATAGCAGCAATCCTAACAGGTGTTGAGAGTCTATCTCATTGTGATTTTGGGTTGTATTTCCCCAGTGATTCATGACATTAAGCATTTCTCATATGCCTATTGGTTATTTGCATGTCTTATTTGGAGAAATATCTATTCAAATACTTAACTCTCTTTTTTTCACTATTAAGTTGTAGGAGTTCCTCATATATTTGGGGGATTGAACCACCAGGGTCCCCTTTCATTACTAATACATTTCCTTGGCTTCAGTTATATGCTGCCTTTGACTCTCACTCCTTTATCCCCCAGGTCTGCCTTCTGAGTGCCAGCCACATATCTAGCTTCCCTATGACAAATGCACATGACCATACCACATGACCCTGAGTGTTAGGGCCCATGCTGAATTTGTCATCTCTCTCGTTCATCTGCTTCCCCTCCCGTGTTCCTTGTCTTTGCATATGGCAATACCACTTACTCAGATGCCAAGCTGGACTCATCATTTTCCACAATAATTTCTCTGCTTCACCCCACACAACAAATTATTATATCCTGATCTCTCAGAGTCCCCCAATTTCTCCGCGGCTACTATCCTCACTTGAACTCTACAGGCCCTCCTCCAGAAAACTGGAACAGATTTCTAAGTTGCCTCACATCTTGTTCTTCTTCCACCCATTCTCCACACTGCAACTACATATACCCACCCCCACATATATACGCATATGCATAGATACATGAAGATCATATATAATGAAATGTATATATATTTATTTGTATACAGTTATCCCTGTGGAAGCTCCATGAGGGCAGAAGCCTTTTCCATTTTGTGTGTGCTGTATCTCTAGTGCCTACCACAGTGTGTGATACATAGTAGGTGATTACTGAGTGTTTGTTGAAGGTACAAATTCCCTGCTGCACCAACAAGTGTGGCCAGAGCAAAGCCATATGTTGGTTGGCTCATGTCTTGGTCAAGTGTGCTACATGTAGGGCTGGGGTGAATTCCACAGTGGAAAACCTAAACTGAGCACTGGGCAAATGTGGGATTAAAAATAAAAACTGGAGCTATTGTGAGAAGAAAGCAAGGTAAGAAAAGCAAGAAACAAATGTTCATTACATTCATTTAGTTCAATTCAACAAACATTCATGGAACACCTATTATATGCAAGGAATTGTTCTAGGCATCTGGGATAAAAATAGACATTACAAGTTTCCTCACAGAGGTGACAATCCTACCCATTTTTATTGGGAATTCTCAAGATTCTTTCAATGTTATCTCTTCTTTTCTGAGAGTCTTATCTGTGTCTCCATCACTGAACACATTGTTATCCTCATTTTGGTTTTTTGTGGATCTCATGGATTATTTTTACACCAACAGTTATTTTCATTAAACTTGGAGGACAGTGTTTCCCAATGAATGCTCCTTTTTTGTTATTGGTTTGTTTGTTTTTATAGATGGCGAGTAAGTGGAATAGGGAAAGCTTGCTTTCTTGGATCTGTGTAATCCTGGTGTTATAATTCTGTGTTTGAGTTGGTCTCTGAGTAACATTTGCAACTTCCTTAGGCTTGGGGGAACCCCACCAAAACCATACAGGGCTTTGCTTGATATTGTTGCTTGGTGCACCGTGGTGCTTGAACTGAGATTACAACCTGATTATAGAGTTCCCTGCCCACACGAGGCTCTCCGGACAGTTTAAATGGGGTCCTTTCTCTCCTTTAACTGGACAACTTTTCAAACAGAAGCCTTGGTGACCTACATGAACATACTTCGACAAGTCACAGTTATCACACACTATTCTTGGTCCACACTCCTGAAACCATTACCAAACTAAAAAGACTCTGGGATTTTCACTTCTGAGACTAATAATAGTCCCCTACTTTCATATATTCTTTTATAGTTTGTAAGATACTTTCACTTCACATACAAAACTTCATGAACCCTTATAATAAACCTTTAAAATAGGTGTGTATCATTTTCCTGATTTTGTTCAGAGAGATCTTATTACTCAAGGTAACAGATAAAAGCCAGGAGAGATGAGAACAAATTCTGTTAATTGGTCTTTTGTGTTATATCATCTTTCACAAAAAAACTCCAAAAGATAGGATCCTCTGTTCTATGATATAAGAATCATCTATTTTAACTCCTTATTTACCAAGCAAGTAAATCGAACCTCTGTTAAAAGCCACATAATTAATCGTGGAGCAGAACTATCTCCTACATGTATATCCTAACCAGATTCTGTCTTTTCTAGCCTGGATATAAAGGGCTCTTCTATGTACATATTAAATTTTCATGGAAAAAATATTCAGTAGTTCTTAATCATTAGGAAGCCACAGACCACTTTCAGAACTAAAGGGAATGCTATTACCTAGTAAATTATATGGTATATATCACAACATTTTGATTATGTTTCCATGGATTCAAAGACCCTATTGACCTCAGATTAAAAAGTTGTGTCCTAAGAAAATCAATCATCCATTCAAAAAGTACTTATTTAGTGTCTGCTACATGCCAAGCATTTTGGTATGTGCTAGGGATACAGTGATGAGCCAGATAGGGATGGCGGGCTCTCCTGAAGCAGCAAGTCGAGTGGAAGAGGCAGAAAATCAGCACGCACAGCCATGATTGCAACCTACAGTGTTAAAAAGAGTAAATGGGGGTGGCTCCTGTGGCTCAAAGGAGTAGGATACTGGCCCCATATGCTGGAGGTGGTGGGTTCAAACCCAGCCACGGTCAAAAAGTGCAAACAAACAAACAAAAAAAGTTAAAAAGAGTAAATGGTATTCTGAGTGACATCATCAAATGCTGATTTACAGGCTCCTCATTTTGATAAATATGAAGTTCATTCCCTTTGATGGTGAAGGATCTGTTACATTTGTAGGTTAATCTTATGTGTGGATGGGTGATGGAGGTACTTTTGCACCTGCAGGACCAAAAGGAGCCCTCATCCATGGGCACTGCACACCAGGAGAAGAATGAAAACCACTCTGACTCTCCTGTGATATTTAAGCCCTTTGCTCAGAGGAAACTTGGAAAGACAGACCCAGGACCCACTCTGTGACCCACGACACCATCTTTTGCTTCCTTGACACATTTGTCTTGGTTTTTTTTTTTTTTAACCTCAGTTTTTGGGACCTCATCTTACACCCTGTGAGACTAGGATTTACTTCCACTATTCAGGATATTGAACAGAGTGGCCTGGGGAGGCCGTGGCAGTGTGTCTGAGTGAGTGGGAGGGCACCTCCCTTGGCATGAGCATCTGTCTACATGAGACCAGTGAACTCCAGCCTCCACTTACCGATATAGTTAGTACTGTGAGTTCCAGGCCTGTGAGGCTGGGGAGCAGTGCCCACTTGGTTTAGCTTTCTTAGAACCTTCAAAATGATTTAGCAAACTGCACACTTGAAAAAAAAGATCAGTGGAAACAATCCTGGGGCAGTTGATGGCGGTTGGGATGTACTCTGTACCAGGCACGGGCTGGATGCTTTATACGTGTGCACTACTGCATTTATTTGCACCACAAAAACCCTGGGTCAGGTAGAGACTGGTACCTTGATCCCCACTTTGTCTCCTGAACTTGTGTTAATTGTTCTTTGCTTTCTCCTCAATGCTGCCCCTGCTATCCTTGCAGTTTGACAAACCAATTGACTGCCTTCCTAGATTTGTTCCTTAGATTCCAGTACCATGTGATGCATTATTGCAGTTAATCAATGAAAATACTAATCTCTTTTATGAGAATTAGACCTCCTGGGTGGAATCCAGTGCCAAAGGTAGCCTTGTCTTGTTTGGCTAGCAGTCAGGAGATGCCTTGAGTCTCACTCTAGGAGTTCTAAAAGTTTTGTTTGCATTAGAATCTCATGAGAAATTGCAGATACTAAGGTCCCATTCCTTTGGGTTCTGATTCATTATCGAAGGTAAGCAAAAGAGTGTTTTGGAATAAACATCATAAGTAATTCTAGGCAGTTTTCAAGGCTCCCATGTGGAGAAACTCTGTTAGCCCCATGAGGCTGGCACATCTTCAGACACCTCGCCTGGGTGCCTGCTTCTTAGATCTCCACATGTCCCTAGAACAGTGGTTCTCAACCTTCCTAATGCTGCAGCCCTTTAATACAGTTCTCGTGGGTCACGACCCACAGGTTGAGAATCGCTGCTCTAGGACAAGGTGCCCCATGCCAAGCCAACTCATCAAAGATCTGTCTTTTGGCCCCCAGGAAACTTTTGTAGTCCAAACTGATGTCTTCACCCTTGGCTCTGCTTTCAAGTGTGAGGCTCTTGCTTTTCTGTAGAGACGGAGTCCATGAATAACCTTCTCCTTGGGGTGAGGCTCATTCCCTATAACTAAGGTGTGGCTTCCGCCCCCTTGCAGGCTCAGTCGAGACCTAATGCCTTAATTGTGGGGCACACACAGTACCAGCATTACTAGGATGGGACAATGGTGGCAGAAGCTATGCTCCTGCCCATCCCTGGGGGATGGTGAGGATTTCTCAGACAGGATAAGGGTGAGGTGGAAGCTATCCCTTGCAGAGGAAGGCAAGAACAGTCAAAGAGCAAGTTGTGTTTGGGAGCATAGTAGATGCCTGCATGACTACAGTGTGTGTGTTTGGGAAGAGTGGGGAAAGGGGCAAGATGCAGGTGTGGAGGGCCTGGGCACACTCAGGAGATTGTCCTGCATGCCGGCTAGCAGCTGAGCATTTGCAAGGGGGAGATGCATTGAATAGGGGAACTCAGTAGGAGACAGAAAAGTGATCAGAAGATGTTGAAACAGTACATATAAACACAAGGAAGGTGTATACCCGGGAAATGGTAGGAAAACCAGACAACAGAAGCGAGAATGCAGAGAAGTTTGGCAGGTAGAAGCAGAGCACCTTGATGCTGGCTTGAGTAGGGGGGTGGGTAAACAGAAGGAAAAATCAACAGAGCCTTCAGCTTTTATACTGCAGTGAATAAACAGATGGTGAGGCCATTTTATAAGATAAAACACATAGGAGGAGATAAACTAAATAACAAACAGAGATGGAAACGCTCTGAAAGGAGATGATATTTATTCAGGAGTAGCACTGCAATGGCAACACTTGTGCCTTGGTGAATTATGTAATATTGAAGGAGGCTGAGCCAAACAAGGAGGCTTACATGAGTCGTTTTGAATTATGCTTGGCTACAAGAGTCAATAATGAGGGAAGTGTCATTACAAGGAGGGACAAGCAGTTGCTGGACAGATATCTTTGGAGAAGTATTTTCCATGTAAGGTGGTGATGGCCTTTGCACAAAGCTGTGGTTCTTTGCAGAGTCTCTTGTGATTGTTCTTGTTATCAGGCTCACATGCCTGAGAACCTTCCCTTCATGGTTTTCCTTGGGTTCATTTATTAAGGGCCTGACACAGTGACTCCATGAGATTCTGACACCTTTCACAGAGGAAAGTCAGTTTGCAGGAAATAGACTGAATTCAGTGTTGAATGTACTGGGTTTTCCACTGGCCCAGATGTCAGTACTTCAATATAAAATCACACAGTGGCTCGTTCTTTCATAAGAGGAAACAACCAATGACATTTTGCCCCAGTCCTGCCCTGGGAACAGGGTCCTTTAAGACCTGTGAAGCTGGTGGCTATCGAATGAAGAAAAATAAAGTTAAAAGTGAGAGATAGAGACAGGACATGCAGAATAGAGTTTTCAAAGGTGGGACCACAGGGGACCACCACGAGCTTGTGGGGTTCCAGTGAGTGGCCTGAGTGTTTGTTCCTCTCAGCTTTTATTGAAGGCTATTTCCTCATTAGCCCAGAGGGTAAGCTGAAGAAGGGAACAAGAATGTCAGCAGTTTCTGTGTAAGCATGTTAGTTCTTGTTCTATCTATAATCATTAACTTTAAGGGTCTGAGCAGCCTTGAGAAACTGAAAACCTGAGCCTTGTGTGGGGGCAGCCTCCTATCTGCAGTCACGCACACAGATCCTAGTTTTCTGTGGAGCAGATAAAACAGTGTTGGGCTTCTCTGAAGAATTGGTGGAATAGAAGAATTTTCTTTTGTTCTTTCTTTGGTTTCCACTCAAAGGCATAAACCCTCTTGCCCATATTTCAGGACTCAAGTTGTTCCCTTGATCTCTGCTCTGGCCATAATACAGATCCTCACATGGGTTTTTGCTTTGACTGTTGACTGGGCAGGGGATGGCCTGGTTAATGTTCCTTCCCAGGCCTTGTACGCAGCTTCCTCTGTGGCTTTTCTTCTTCAGAGTGTTTATAGACACAGCAGGGGTGTTTGTAAGCTGTATCCCTTACAAGCTAAGCTTCTAGTAGAAGTAGAAACTACTCAGATAAGTAATTTAGCTGCTGGCTGAGATTAAGCTAGCTAAACTTTTTTTATCTGCCTCACTCAGCTTATTTCTCTGTTTCCCCCCTTGTCCACAGGTGTTTCCCAGAATGGGCTCTTCGGTCCCCATTCTCTCTGCACATTTAACTGCATAAACTGGTGGAATTCTCTGTGTGTTGTGTGTGGTGAGGGGTGAGAAGAGGAGTTCAAATCAGTGAAAACAGACATATGGAAGTAAAACAACAGAGGTAAATTTGACAGGTACGATGCACACTTTCTGAGTGAAGAGCACACTTATAATTTGACTTAACATGTACAGAAGTACAGAAATTATATAACCAAAATGTAGGTACCCCCATAATATTCTGAAATTAAAGAAAAGAGTTATGCCAATTAAAAATAAAATAAGTTATCATTTAACAATTAATGTTTATCAATTTGGGCATAAGATTAGGTGACTTTTTTTTCACTTTGTTCAAATTAAATGACTCTTACTAGTTATCTTACTTTTTTGAAAAGGTTTCACTTTGTCACCTGTGTCGAAGTGCCATGGCATCACAGTAGCTCACAGCAACCTCAAACTCCTGAGTTCAAGCAATCCTCCTGCCTTAGCCTCCCAAGTAGCTGAGACTACAGGCACCTGTCACACGCCTGGCTAATTTTTCTATTTTTAGTAGAGATGGAGTCTTCTTGCTTAAGCTGGCCTCAAACTTCTGACCTCAAGTGATCCTCCTGCTTCAGCCTCCCAGAGTGCTAATTTATCTTACTTTCCAATTAAATTTTTCTTTTAGGAATTCCCTCTCATGATAATATTCAAGCCTGTAGAATACACACTTGCTTCAAGGAATCAGTCTTGGTTACTAGAATACTGTAATGCCAAGAAAAAAAAAAGAAATACATATGTAAGTCTATAGAGGAGTCTCATTCTATTGCCTTGGCCATTATCTCTGTTGAAACACAGGTGACCTGTGTGCATGACTTCATCCACTGCTGAGGGATCTGGGTGCCTTGGACATACAGAGCCCAAGTCAGGCTACACTGCAGTGGTAGGATACTCCTGTCCACTGAAACAAAGCTCTTTGGTGACCTAAGGTTAAAGCTACCTACTATTTCTGGAAGAGGAATAGTGTTTGGAGGATAGGGTGGGAAATGTCTTCACCCCATTGATATTCTCTGCCATGTTGATGCTGTATTTTGTTAACATACACACATACAGACATTTTTCTAAGAAATGCAACAGGATGGCCAGATCTGAGGCTACCTTCTTTCTAAACTTTCATGTCTCTGCTTTTGAAGCAGAGGAAGACCCTTGTTCCCTTGGAGTCAGGATTACTTCTATTTCTTATCCTAGGATGAATGATATTTCTTTATTCATCTTGTTAGATATCAATCAAAACACTATTGATGAAAGTTGGAAATTGCTGTCACACCGCCATCTTCAAAATATGTCTTACTTTCAAGGAGGTGCCCTCAGTGCCTAGAGTCAAATGGTATCAGTCAACAGAATCAGTAAGTGAGCACGTCTTAGTTCCCACAGATACATAATACATGGCACTCCCAGAATCAGGACTTCCCTCAGGGATTACAGTGACAGGTGTATAATTAAGTGAAACATGCCATAGAAAGGCAATAATAAGAAAAGTATCCTTAAATATTAAGAGAGGGATAGAATGAGATGAGAAAAACGTATGGAGGTTGTAGATTTTGAACCGTTCAGAAAGAGATTTATATGGAATAAACATTGATTTATCAGCTTTGCGTTCTATGAAGCAAACATTACCCTGATACTAAAACTAGGAAAAGACCCAACTAAAAAGGAGAATTTCAGACCAATTTCACTCATGAATATAGATGCAAAAATTCTCAACAAAATCCTAGCCAATAGATTACAGCTTTATCATTAAATAAGTCATACATCACTATGCAGCCTTAAAGAAAGATGGAGACTTTACCTCTTTTGTGTTTACATGGATGGAGCTGAAACACATTCTTAGCAAAGTATTTCAAGAATGGAAGAAAAAGTATCCAACGTACTCAGCCCTACTATGAAGCTAAACTGTAGCTTTCATATGAAGGCTAAAACCCACTTATAGCACAAGAAATGGGGAAAGGGGCAAGGGAGGGGAGGGGAGAGGGGAGGATGGGAGGAGGGAGGGTCATTGGTGGGATCACACCTACGGTGCATCTTAGAAGGGTACAGGTGAAAAGTACTAAATGTAGAATGTAAATGTTTTCATATAGTGAATAAAAGGCCATGAAGGCTATGTTAAATAGTTCAATGAAAATATTTCAGAATGTATATAAAGTCAGCACATTGTGCCCCATGATTGCACCAATGTACACAATTATAATTTAATAAAAATTGAAAAAAAAGAAAGAAAATTGCCACACAAGTATAGTCTTGACTTAAGTGAGGGGAGAGACGGAGAGACATCCAGGGAAGCAGCCACCAAACTTCTACTCACAACACAAGTGAAAATACTTCAGAGTGGCACCAGAGGGACAAGGAGAACACTACTCCAGGAATTTTTCTGAGAAAAAAATAATAGTTCACATAAAATTGCTCCTTCAGTTTCCAGAACACTGACTAAACTCATTGCTCACCTGCAACTCCGGAATATTCAACTCCCTACTTGACTTTTTCTGACCCAGGATCAAGGCCTTACTGTGCTGTACTGTACAATGGATGCTCTTTATAATTCTATCTTGGCAAGTAAGAGCTCCAGAAAGCAACACCAGGGGTGGAGCAGTCAGCTTTTCCTTAATTGTGCCTAATAACGTGTTGAATCCATAGTTTGCATTTGAATCCATTTGGTAATCACAATGGAAAGTACTGAATAGACACAGGGTGGGCAGTTGCAATTCCTTATCAGGCTCCTCTTAGCATGTTTGAGGAACTTCCCACCCTTCTACCATCCACATGTTTTGTGGGATGAGAATGATAAACTTGAGGCTTGAAGAGCTCAAACTTGACTTGGTGCCTTTGCCTTTCCGTAACTGTTCATAGATGTGCATGGCTGCATTGGGAGAGGCAATGTGTGATTGGAAATTCATTTTCATTTCATAAAAATCTAAGTATGAACATGTGTTAGCTTTCTTTATTTAAATGGTCATTTGAATGAATTTTAACCAAACACCTCAGCAGAGCAAGAGGAATGTTTACAGTACACCATCACCTGAGCCTCGAGGCACCTCAGGATAGTAAACTCAACCTGGCTGAGGACATGCCACTGGGTATCTGGTGCCTTTTCCTGACTACCCAGCTACAGCCTTCTCTATTTCCTTTTTCAAGAGAAGTAAAAAGGATCGTCTGAATTCTTCCTCTGACATTTCCATAGAACTCACAAACACCATCCCAGAGTATTTTAATAAACTTTTGTCCCATGCCAGCTCCAAAGGCAATTTGCAAAGACAAGGATTTCCAGGCTTGATAGCAAAGACCTCAGTTTGAGCTTCAGTTTTGCCCTTTAACAGCCAGAAATGTTTAGGAGTATTTCCCACCTTTATGAGCTTCAGGTCCCTCATTTACAAAATGAGCATATCTTAATTTTAAATCCCTGGGACAGGATACTTATGAGGATTAAATGAGGGATGCAGAGGTGACTTTCAGGAGTATCTTCCAAACCATTACCCCAGAAGGTGTGATCCTTTCTAAGTTTGCAATCTTGCTTAATATTTCTCTTGCTTTCTGTATTCATTACTTAATTATAGTACAATGCAACTATTTTGGCTTAGCACCAACCAACACAAAGAGATATAACCATAGTTCAAAATAAGAGTTCCCACTTTCTTTAGTGGACATTCTTTTTTTTTTTATAATTTTATTGAATCATAATTGTGTACATTGGTGCAATCATAGGGCAGAATGTGCTTCATATACATTCAGAAATATTTTGATCATACTGCTACAGATAGCCTTCATGGCATTTTCTTGATCACTATAAAAAGACATTGATACTCTACCTTTAATAAGTTTCACCAGTACCCTGCTAAGATGCACCGTAGGTGTGTTCTCACTAATTGCCCTCCCTCCACCCATCCCCCCCCTCCCCTCCCTCTCCCCTTTCCCCGTATTCCTGTGCTATAATTGGGTTTTAGCCTTCATATGAAAGCTATAAATTAGCTTCATATTAGGGCTGAGTACATTGGATACTTTTTCTTCCATTCATGAGATAC
Organism: Arctocebus calabarensis; assembly: GCA_963573935.1. Classification (NCBI taxonomy): domain Eukaryota; kingdom Metazoa; phylum Chordata; class Mammalia; order Primates; family Lorisidae; genus Arctocebus; species Arctocebus calabarensis. Next base: position 78 of record CAUYON010111670.1, on the reverse strand, counting down.
TTTGCTAAGAAGAATATGTTCCAGCTCCATCCATGTAAACACAAAAGAGGTAAAGTCTCCATCTTTCTTTAAGGCTGC
>CAUYON010111664.1:0-14232 GCA_963573935.1 Arctocebus calabarensis | reverse complement strand
AGGTCAAAATGCAAATCTTTGTAAAGACCCTGACTGGCAAGACTATCACCTTGGAGGTGGAGCCCAGTGACACCATTGAGAATGTGAAGGCCAAGATCCAGGATAAAGAAGGGATCCCTCCTGACCAGCAGAGGCTCATCTTTGCAGGCAAGCAGCTGGAGGATGGTCGCACTCTTTCTGACTACAACATTCAGAAAGAGTCAACCCTCCACCTGGTCCTGCGCCTGAGAGGTGGCATGCAGATCTTTGTGAAGACCCTGACCGGCAAGACCATCACCTTGGAGGTGGAGCCCAGTGACACCATTGAGAATGTGAAGGCCAAGATCCAAGATAAAGAAGGGATCCCTCCTGACCAGCAGAGGCTCATCTTTGCAGGCAAGCAGCTTGAAGATGGTCGTACTCTTTCTGACTACAATATCCAGAAAGAGTCAACCCTGCACCTGGTCCTCCGTCTGAGGGGTGGCTGTTAATTCTTCAGTCTTACATTCACAGTGCCCAATGATGGCATTACTCTGCACTATAGCCATTTGCCCAATTTAAGTTTAGAAATTACCAGTTTCAGTAATAGCTGAACCTGTTCAAAATGTTAATAAAGGTTTTGTTGCATGGTAAAAAAAAAAAAAGAAAGAAAGAAATATTCACATTAAAAAAAAAATAAAAAAAATAAAAAAAAAAGAAATATTCACATTACAATTTACAGAGTTGTGAACAAACTCAAAGACAATCCAAAGCGCTAATAATCCAGAAAATACCTACGGTGCATCTTAGAAGGGTACAGGTGAAACTTACCAAATGCAGAATATAAATGTCTGAACACAATAACTAAGAAAATGCCATGAAGGCTAGGTTAACCAGTTCGAAGAAAATATTTCAGATTGTATATGAAACCAGCAGCTCAGCGCCTGTGGCTCAATGGGCTAAGGCGCCAGTCATGTACACCTGAGCTGGCGGGTTTGAATCCAGCCCGGCCCGCCAAACAACAATGATGGCTACAACCAAAAAAAAATGGCCAGGTGTTATGGTGGGCGCCTGTGGTCCCAGCTAGTTGGGAGGCCCAAACTTATGTCCCTCCCAGCTTATTCCTCCCTGAGATACTCAACGTTTGGCCAAGGCCAACCTATTCTAGGTGCTACTAGTTAAAATGTAAATATATTCTGCCAAGGTCAACTCCAGATATGGCTATCAACATTAACAACGTGGTATGGATTTCTTTTTCAAAGATTAGCTGGCCAGCCACCTAGAGGGATCCAATGGCCCACGGACATGATAGAGAAATTGGCAACATTCAGTGAACCTAACCTATACAGAAATACTGTAAAAGATAACCCATAGAAGGCAGTACTGGTTAAGTCCATGCACAGGCCTCCATTTTCTCCCTGGCTTTGAGCCCTGACCTACCTGATCTGGGCCTCATGCTTTATCATCTACACTACTCATCCTCCACTTCCCATCACCCTAGCAAAACCTCAACCCTGGATCAATCCAAAAACCTGCATTCTCCATCCCTGCATCTGAACTGTAAAGGCTGCTAGACAAAAAGAAAAAAGCTGCATACTTGTGTATACCACTGCCATTACAAATACATAGCTTCTACTCTACCTGGGACTTCAGCGATGCTAGAGCACCCCATTACTTTGCCTTGATCGGCTTCCTCTTTCTTTCCCTTTTGCAAATCTTCCATATATTCAACTCTCCCACACACCCTCCAACTTCTGCCTCTCCCGCTCATGGCATCTGATCTCACCTCCTACTTCAATGAGGAAACAGCATTTTTATAATGGGAAGCACTTTGACTGCAACCCTCTCCAACAGCAAACTTAGTGACAGCTCCACTTCACTCCTGTTTTCCTCCAGTGTCTGAGGATCAGGCACCCTTCTTCCAGACCAAAATCAGCTTCCACCACCCCCCACCTTTGCTCTGGTTCTCAGCCCCTCCTCATCTCCTAGGGGAGCCCCTTCTACCCCCAAGCCCTCTCCCCCCCTTGTCTGCAATCTCTCCCGGCTCCTTGGCTTCTGCTGCTCATCTAATCAAAGTGCTCAAGCTGCAGCCTCCTCTCCTTCCCTTCACAGCCACATTTCTTAAGAGAGGCCTGGGCTAGTGGGCCAGAATCTCAGAATAGAGATGCAGGTAGAGGTCCCAAACTGAGCACAGGTGGAGAAGCAGCTGCAATTCACAAACCAACTGAAGGAGAGTGCCCCAATGCAAAGCCCCAGCAGTTGGAATTTGGGATGAAGGCCACTTGAGTGCTTCCTGCCTCAAGCCTCAGTTGCTCTGGAAACTGGGGCAGGGCAGAACCCTTGGGACAGGCCCCGCTGTGAGAGCCAGGGCAGGCAGAGGCGGATCCCATCTCTCTCTTGGCTTCAACCACTATTACTGGCTGAAGACTCTCACATCTGTATTTTCAGCCCTGACTTCCTCAAGATTCCTGCTGGAGTCATACAATTTCCTGCTGTGATTCCAATTAGGGACTTTATAAAACGGAACTTGTTAAAATCCTAAACCTTCACCTCCTCTTGTACACACTATCTCCGTTCAACCAGGTATCCCAATCTAGAAACCCGACATCATGGATTTCTTCTCCCTCCCTAATTGACACATCCAATGAATGTTGGGGGTTTTTTGTTTGTTTGTTTGTTTGTTGTGGATTGAAACAGGGTCTTGTTCTGTCACCCAGTCTGGGGTGCAGTGGTGTGATCATAGCTCACTATAATTGCAAACTCCTGGGCTCAAGTAATCTTCCCACCTTGGCCTCCCAAAGCATTGGTATTACAGGCATGAGCCATTATGCCCAACCCCTTAAATCCATTCTTTCCAGTCTATTTCTAGAAACACCATATAGTTTCACATTCTTGCCATCTCTTCACCTGGACGATTTACCTTTTAACTGGTGTTATTCTGCAACTCACCTGATGGCGTGCTGAAGCTGCCTCACACTGGCTGGTGAGACCTGGTTGTCTGCTGCTTTTCCCAACTCCCTGTTTCATGATTTCATATTGAAAGTGGCCACAGTGGGAGTATTAACATCACAGAAATCAGCAAACACTGGGCAGCGCCTGTGGCTCAAGGAGCAGGGCGCTGGCCCCATATACCAGACGTGGCCGGTTCAAACCCGGCCCCCACCAAAAACTGCAAAAAAAAAAAAAAAAGAAATCAGCAAACACTACACTTAGGACCACCCCCCCACACACACACACACCCTTGGTGAAGAGCTGATTGTTAAACATTTACAACTGCCCATTTCCCACACTGTGGCCAAACTAATCAACTATGCTACTCTCCTGATTAAAAAACTTCAGTGGTTCCCTGTGGCCAGCAGATAATGTCTAAGTTCTTTAACATGACATTCAAAGCCTCTTATCATTTGGCCCCTGCCTAAATCTTCCAGCTTCCTTTCCCATCGCTACTTCGTCTCAAAAGTTATATGCTAGCGCAAACTGGTTTGCTCAAGCCAAATTTGCCTCACATATGTACTTTGTTTGGCCTGTATGTGGTCTTTAAGGTTTTTGAGCCAACATTTAAAACGTTAAGAGATTCAATGTAAGTCTAGCACTCTGGGAGGCTGAGGCGGGTGGATTGCCTGAGCTCACGGGTTCAAGAACAGCTTGAGCAAGAGTAAGACCCCGTCTCTAAAAATAGCCGTGTATTGTGGCAGGCACTTGTAGTCCCAGCCACTCTGGAGGCTGAGACAAGAGAATCACTTGAGCTCAGGAGTTTGAGGTTGCTGTGAGCTGTGCCAACACAGCACTCTACAGAGGGGGACAAAGTGAAACTCTGTCTCAAAAATAAATAAATAAATAAAACGAAAGAATTAAAAAAGAGAGATTCTAGCTCAAAATCCCTATTTCTGATTTCTCTGGAAAAATTCCAACACTCGGCCCTCATTTGTATTTTTTCTTTTCTTTTCTTTTCTTTTCTTTTTTTTTTTTTTTTGAGATATAATCTCAAGCTGTCACCCTGATGGGTAGAGTGCTGTGGTGGTGTAGCTCACAGAAACCTCCAACTCTTGAGGTCAAGCCATCCTCTTGCCTCATTTCTTTTTATATTTTAGTAGAGACAGGATCTCACTTTCACTCAGGCTGGTCTCGAACATGTGAGCTCAAGCTATCCACCCGCCTTGGCCTCCCAAAGTGCTAGGATTACAGGCGTGAGCCACCATGCCCAGCCAGCCTCATTTGTATTTATGGCAACAATTTGCAGGAGCTGAGCCACAGCTGCCCCCTTGGAGAGGGGCTTTACAGTTCATTACTTCCTCCCATTCATTCAGCCAAATTATTCATGTGTACCTACACCTGTCCTCATTTCTATGGTCTATTTGGCCACTGTTATAAACCATATTGTACAGCCCAGATTATTATCAGAAACCTCTGATTTTCATTTTAGAACTTTTTCTTTTTTTTTTTTTTTTTTTTTTTTTTGAGACAGCCTCCAGCTGTCACCCCAGATAGAGTGCTATGGCATCACAGCTCACAGCAACCTCCAATTCCTGGGCTCAAGCGAGTCTCCTGCCTCTGCCTCCCACGTCGCTGGGACCACAGGCGCCCGCCACAATGCCCGGCCATTTTTTGGTTGCAGCCGTCATCGTTGTTTGCGGGCCCGGGGGCTGGATTCGAACCCGCCAGCTCAGGTGTACGTGGCTGGCGCCTTAGCCCGTTGAGCCATAGGCGCCGAGCCAGAACTTTCTTTTTCTTTGCCATGGCTATCCTGATGACAGTCCATGGACCCTGCATAGCCCAGGAAGACAAAAAGCACCAGGACAATGTAGGGAGGAAGAGAAGCAGAGAGGGTAGGAGTAGAAACCAGTGACCTATGGATTAGAATCTCAGGATTGTGAAAACGTCAGGCAGAATCTGTTCCAAGTTTTTGAGACCTCACAGTAGTTCCCTATAGTTAGTCTGCTAACCCTCCTTAGATTCTTGGATGTCTACCTTATTAGCTGGACTTGGGCAGGAAAAGTCCAAAGAAATGAGCTCAAATTGACCCAAACTGTAGGAATCAGGTTTGTAAACAAGATAGTTTCTTAATTTGAAATTAAAAAAAAAAATTCAGAAAGTTCCTTTCTTCTGAGTGCCTACTGCGTGTCTGGCACTGTGTGAGATATTATAGGAGAAACAGCCGCAGGCGGGAGCAGGTCTGCCTTCAAGGTGCTCAAAGCCTCATAGAGGAGGCAAGAAATAAAGGTGTGAAATAAATGAAGAGCGATGTAATGCAGCATCAGAAAGGGGATTATATTGGATGTAACCTAATGGCCACAATATTTGAGTAACAGCATAGGGTGGGCTCAAAGTTAGGAGGAGAACCAATTGAAGAAGACAGAGCTTGCAATGACCCTTGACTAGAAGAGAAATGGGGCAAGACCGGCTCGGCGCCTGTGGCTCAACGGGCTAAGGTGCCAGCCACGTACATCTGAGCTGGCGGGTTCGAATCCAGCCCCGCCCTCCAAACTACAGCTGCAACCAAAAAATGGCCGGGCGTTGTGGTGGGCTCCTGCAGTCCCAGCTACTTGGGAGGCGGAGGCAAGAGACTTGCTTGAGCCCAGGAATTGGAGGTTGCTGTGAGCTATGATGTCACAGCACTCTATCCAGGGTGACAGCTTGAGGCGCTGTCTCAAAAAAAAAAGAAAGAAAGAAATGGGGCAAGACCATTCTACACAGGGGACTTTGCAAGGATATATACACAAAGAACAATGAATAAGGTGGTTGTGGCAACCTATAAGGGACAATCGGGGTGGGAAGGCATGGTTGGTCACTGAAGACCAGTTTTTCTTTTTTGAAAAGATTTCCTCTGGCTGGGTGCCTGTAGCTCAGTGGTTAGGGTGCCGACCACATGCACAGAGGCTGGTGGGTTCAAACACGGCCTGGGCCTGCTAAAAAACAAACAAACAAAAAATGTAGCCAGGCATTGTGGAAGGGGCCTATAGTCTCACCTACTAGGGAGGCTGAGGCAAGAGAATCGCTTGAGCCCGAGTTTGAGCTTGCTGTGAGCTGTGATGCTGATACCGGAATTTCGCTCTTCAGTAGGTCCTTGGTCTCGGGGATTCGAAGAATGAACCCACAGACCACAGATCAGCGGCAAGACAGGATTTTTATTAGAAGTTAGAAAAGAATACGGAAGAAGTAAAAAGGCACCAGAGCTTCTGGCAGGGGAAAAGAACTAACTGGGGAGTCTCTACATGGGCTCTTTATCTAGGGATATTAGGTCTTGAGAATTATTAGGACTTGGCAAATAGAAACACGTTTTCAACGTTAATGAGTGTTATTCACAAAGGAATGAATGCAGTCCCTCCAGCTCAGGGCAAAGGTCAGGGTGTTCCCTTCATGAACTTGCCCAAGCCTAGGAAAACTGGGGTCCCCTATCCAGCTTTGAATGGGGCAGGAACCCTGTATCAATCCTCCCTCTCCAAGTAGAAACTCTAACTGCTGTTAGGGTAAAAGGACGACGTCTCAATCTAACTGCTTCCTGCTGGACCAGGCGATGATAGAAGGGGACACTTTGGTTTTCTCCAGAGGGAGGGCGATTCAGGGGTCCGTAATAGAATCAGGTCTTGGACTGGAATCATCTTTACTGTGTGTGGCCTGATGACATGGTCTCTGCCAGACACAAATCTGGTTAGCATATGATAGAACAGTGAGGGGAGAGGTTAATTACAGTGCTATTCGTGTCAGGTTGGAAATAATAAAGTCAGTGATTTCGAGAGAAAATTATATTAACACTTTCCTTGCTGGTTTCTAAACAATAACTTAAATTTTTTTTTTAGGCTCACAAGTGTAAATGGGCTGTGGTTGATTCTCTCTTCATGGTCTGCTTCTGTAGAAGGTGGTGGGTTCCAGGATTTTACTCCTGAATGATGCATCCAGGAATCTATTCCCATAACTTTAATGGCTGTGGAAGACAAGATAACAGAAAAGGGACCTTCCCAAGTTGGCGTTAGGGAAGGTGAATTGGAGGGAAGAGTTGTGATCATGACTTTTGATCTTTCCAGGAGAGAAAAGCTCTTTTAGTGTTGAATGTGAAAATGTAGTTGGGAGGTTTTTAAGGAGTTGTTAAAACTTGGCTAAAGAAGTAATATGTTTCACTAATTCTGTAGTTTCTTGATCTAATAATAAATCATTAGTTAAAAAGACTCTTCCATGTAATAATTCAAATGAGCTAAACCAAGTTTCTAAAGTAAATTTCTTATTCTAAGGCGAACAATGGAAAGTAATTTAGTTCAAGGGAGATAAGTCTCTTGAGTTACTTTTCCTAACTGTCCTTTGATTTTATCATTCATTTTTTCTGTTTTCCCAGAGGATTGGGGCCTCCAAGAACAGTGTAGATGATATCTTGTGCCCAGGGTTTTAAGATATTCCCTGTGTAACAGCTGCTTTGAAGGCCGGCCCATTATCACTTAGCAAAGTCCAAGGGAGTCCAAACCTGGGAATAATCTCGTGTACTAAAGCCTTTACAACTTCCTGGGCCTTTTCTGTTCTACCAGGGAATGCTCGACCCAACTAGTAAAGGTACCCACAGCTACTAGCAAATATTGTATACCATGTACCTTAGGGAGATGAGTAAAATCTGTTTGCCAATCTTCATCAGGATATTTACCTTGTTTTTGTATGCCCGGGGAAGCTAGACGGTGAGTTAAAGGATTCTATCTCTGACATACATCACAAGTCCTTATTATCTATTTGATAGTTTCCATTCTAGAGGAACCAGGCACTCCTTTTTGAGCATTTTAATTAAAGAATAGAGTGGCGTTCCTTACCTAGTGTAAGTAACAAAAATGCAATAAGTAGTTAATGGCTGAAGAAAATAATCTAAATGTGGATAAAATCTAAGGATTCGTGAATATATACACACATACGTATAGGTGTATACACATTATATGTATGCATATAAGTTTTAAAAAACAAACTGTAATTAATTACAATTCAAAGTTGTAATTAATAATTGTACAAAAGTTTGCTACAGAGGGTACCTATGAAGGTGAGAGGATAAACTCCATGAATAACTCAAGGTCAATGTTGCTATTGTGCAACACACATTGCTAATGTTGAAATAACTAGTTGTATTATTTTTCTGTCTCTGTATTTTCGTCTTCCTATAAACTAACAATGAATATAAAAAAAATAGAGTGGTCTAGCTATTTCACTACATTCAGAAATCCAGAGTCTACAAAAGCCTGTAATTCCTAAGAAGCCTCAAAGCTGTCTGAGAGTTCGAAGTTTAAGGTGAGCCAATATTGGTTCTATTCTTTCTTTGCCCGAGGCTCTCTGTCCCTGTGAAAGTTGGAGACCCAAATGGTGAACTTCCGGGGCACAAAATTGGACTTTAGCCTTGGAAACTTTGTACCCACAATCAGCTAGAAAGTTTAATAGAGCTTAGGTAGCTTTGTGGCATTCCTCTGCCTCTGGTGCTCCCAAAAGAGTGTCATCTACATACTGAATGAGAGTCGCTGTAGGATATGATAAATGACTCAAGTCTTGGGCTAATGCTTATCTAAACAAGTGAGGGCTATCCCTAAATCCCTGCGGTAACACAGTCCATGTGAGCTAGGTATTAGAGTCAGAGGGGTCTTCAAAAGCAAAAAGGTATTGGGAATTCTCATGAAGAGGAATGCAGAAAAGGGCATCTTTTAAGTCTAGGACTGTGAAATAGGCAGCCTTTTCAGAGATTTGAAACAATAAAGTATATGGATTGGGAACTACAGGATAAAGAGGAATGACCGCCTCGTTTAGAATGCAGAGGTCTTGGACTAGTCTCCAAGTCCCGTTTGGCTTTGGCACTCCTAGAATAGGACTATTGCAAGGTATTAATAATTTCTATCACTTTAGATTCTGTATGATGGGTATTAGCCCATTCTTAGCATCTGCTTTTAGAGGATATTGGTTTTGATTGGGATAGATGGCAGGATTTTTTTAACTTAATTTGGACTGGTTGAGCATATCTTGCTCTTCCCATCTGTCCCTCAGTAGCCCACACTTCTGGGTTAATTTCTGTTTCTTGTAAGGGAAGGCATAGTATAGGTTCTTGTTCCATATTCATATAAATCAGCAGTTCTCAATCTGTGGGTTGTGACCCACAGGAACTATATTAAAGGTAGGTAGGAAGGTAGAGAACCACTGATATAAATGAGTTTTCCTGCTTTAGTTAGTATGCCCCTCCCCAAAAGGGGAGCAGGACTTTCAGGCATGATTAGGAAGGCATGAGAGAATAGCCAGTCATCCCAATTGCAGCTTAAAGGCTGAGAGAAAAATTTGGGAACCAGCTTTCCAGACACCCCCTGTATAGGTACAGATTTGGGGGATAAAAGACCAGGGTTAGAGAGGAGTACAGAAAAGGTTGCTCCAGTGTCCAGAAGAAATTCTGTCTCCTGGCCTCCACTATGAGGCAGACCAGGGGCTCTTGAGGGGTAATGACACAAGATGGAGCCATGAGAATCTGCCCCGGGAACCCTCAGTCCAGTTTGGGTGCTGATGGGATCATTGTCCCAGGAGGCCTTTGCCTCTGGGGACAGGCCACCCTCCAGTGGCCATCCTTGCATTCTGGACAGGGGCCAGGTGGCTTGCCCAGCTGGTGGTGCTGCTGGGGGCAGTCTTCCTGAAGCAGCCAGTGTGGCCACATTGGAAGCACTTGTTATTAGCTCCTCTGGCTTCCCTCTGCCCCTGAATGGTGCCCGTTTGTCAGAGTGCCATTACTAGAGCTGGTATTTTTTTTCTATCCCTTCTCTCCTTTTTCTCCTCTTCCTCCTGATCTTGAGTATAAAAGACCACAGTGGCCATTTTAAGAAGATTCTCCGGGTTATGATCTAGGCCTAGAGCCAATTTCTGGAGTTTTCTTCGAATGTCTGGGGCTGCCTGAGTGATAAATTTTTCTTTTAAAATAATTTGACCCTCTAAACAGTCAGGTGTCAACTGAGTGTGTTTTCTCATTGTCTCCCTAAGCCGCTCAAGAAAGGCCAAGGGACTCTCATTTTGCTCCTGGTTAATAGCAGAGAACTTAGAATAGTTCATAGCCTTTTTCTTGGATCGAAACAAACCTTCCAGGATGCATGTTAGAAAATCTTTGTGCCACCAGTCACCTTGTCTCTCAGGGTCCCATTCAGGATCCTCAATGGGAACTGCCTGTCTTCCCGTGGGGTATCTGTCTTTTTCTTCAGGAGACATATTGTCATCAGTATTGGACATGAACCACAAATCACCCCACTTTCTAACTTCATCTAAAACTTCATTTTTTTTCCATTAAAATTTGATCTAGTAGTAGCATTATATTTCTCCAAGAGAGGTCAAAGCTTTGTTCTAAGCCTTGGAGAACATCTGTTTACCTATCAGGGTCATCAGAAAATTTTCCTAAATCAACCGTAATTTGTTTTAAATCTGCCAGAGAAAATGGAATGAATACTCGCGTGCACTTCCCCTCTTACCACCCACAGTCTCAGCCAAGGGACACTAAGAAGGATATGGTTGCCTTCTGGGGGGTCCCAATCGGGCCAGAAAATCCTCCTAGTACTGGGTTTTCTGAATGCACAGAGGAAGGTGGGAGGGGGGAGTAGATGGTAGGTTTGAACTAGATGGTAACAGTGTCTCTCTCTCCGGAAGCCCTGACCATTTGGGAAAGTTACTACAGCCAGGAGAGCTAAATCTATCTGACAGGTCTTACATAGTTGGGAGTTGTCCCTGAGGAACAAGAAAGCTTGCACATAGGGCACTTCAGACCATTTTCCTTCTTCTTTACAGAAAAGTATCTAATTGAAAAATGGCATCATCATTTAGAGCACCCTCTGGGGGCCACTGTTCACCAGTGGAAAGTTGATACTGAGGCCAGGCCTGGGTGCAGAAGAAAACCATACGTTCTTTTTTCAGTGTCTGGGGATCAAACATGTCCCAGTTCTTCAGAATACAGCCCAGCGAGGTGTTCTCTTGGCGAGAGAATGTGTTACCCATCTGTGGGAAAGAACAAACTTCCAGCATGGTACTCAAACCCACCTTGTATTCCTAAGTTGTCAAAGTGTCCTCTGACCAACCCAAGAAGCCTTCCAGTCAAACAAAAGGAAGTGTCCTTCCAATGCTTTGGGAAGAATCCGTGAGGAGAGTGACCTTGCCAGGCCCTACGCTTGTCTGGAATTAGCCGCTCTTACCAGTGCAGCGCTTTGTACCCGCTGGCTCTCCTGTGCTTAGAACTTGCCAGCAACATGGCCCGAGAAATCAGGTATCTGGCAGCCTGGTCCCACCTGATGCAAGTTCTGCCGCTTTCTGCTCCTGCCCAGAGTATCAATCAAAGTGGGGATGAGCCCTGCCCTATCAATCAAAGTGGGGATGAGCCCTGCCCTGGAGAAAACAGATGTTTGCACATTTAACCCTTTATAATTTTACAAAGCTTCTTCTAAATTCCCAGTAACAAAGGAAAATAGGCTTTCTATCATGAGCAGGTCTTAAATGCTAGGTTTTCTAACTTCCTTTCTTTCCTCCCCAAACGTTAGCAAGGTAATAATAATTAAACTCAGAGTTGAGACACACTCGAAAATTTTTGCATTAGAACCAGCTACACCTAGGCGAAGTCTTAGAGAAACCCAGAATGACTTTGAACCCCTTCCGTTTATGCCAAGAGACTAGAAAAAAATCAAATAGCTGGGGTCATTTTCCTTGCCTTTATTCATTTTCAAGAGACTGAACTGTAGCCAAGGGTTTAGGGTCATTCTTGCTTTGGGGAGTGGCCCTGGGCTTCCCTTTATTTTGCTCTTTGTTTGGAGCTGACTTCTAGTTAACATGGTCCAGCTTTTTTTCTCAAATATACCGAAAGCCAATTGAATTTAATTATGCAATGAAAGGCATTAAAAACGACCTTACACCACACCTACCACATCTGAAGCACACTTACAACACCTGAAAGATACCAGAATGAGCCCCTACAGACTTAACAGGTATATAACGTAATCCTTTTAGAACGTTCAAACAAAGCATGTAAACCACAGAGAGAGAGACACACACACAGGGGTCTGTAGAAATAAGTCGGAAAAGTTTGGGACCATGGAAGAGAGAGAAGATAATAAGGGCTGGGAGAGCATGTTTTTCAGAAGGCCCTCCCGTGCCCCAGAACCATGGCTGGGGACCCCAGGGCCGCTGGGTGCTACTTCTTTGCTCTGCTCTCGACCAGAGAAAAGGAGTGAATACAGAACAGTTTCAAAAGCCTTCTCACAGTCCCTTCAGCTCCTTTTTGCAGCAAAGGAGAATTAGAAAACTCATTCCCCGGCTCGGCGCCTGTGGCTCAACGGGCTAAGGTGCCAGCCACATACATCTGAGCTGGCGGGTTCGAATCCAGCCTGGGCCTGCCAAACAACAATGACAGCCACAAACAAAAAAATAGCCAGGCGTTGTGGCGGGCGCCTGTAGTCCCAGCTACTTGGGAGGTGGAGGCAGGAGACTTGCTTGAACCCAGGAGTTGGTTGCTGTGAGCTGTGATGCCACAGCACTCTACCCAGGGTGATAGCTTGAGGCTCTGTCTCAAAAAAAAGAAAAAAAGAAAAAAAAAAAGAAAATTCATTCCCCAACAGCCTCTTGCCTATGACCTGGAGGTCAGCAGCTGCACTATGAGCTTTTAGGGCAGCAGTTCTCAACCTGTGGGTCGCGACCCACAGGAACTGTAATAAAGTGCTGTGGCATTACGAAGGTTGAGGCTGGTTTAGGCGCAACTGGGCATCCAAATTATTAGTCTCCATTATCATGATTATGGAGACAAACAGGATAGAGGGAAGTGAGCCCATTGCTTACCACAGATCTTCAATCCTGGACAACACCCCCAAGTATAATATATTGGAATTTCGTTCTTTGGTAGGCCCTTGGTCTTGGGGATTCAAAGAATGAACCCACAGACCACAGATCAGTGGCAAGACAGGATGTTTATTAGAATTTAGAAAGGAGGGTGGCACCTGTGGCTCAAAGGAATAAGGCGCTGGGCCCATATGCTGGAGGTGACAGGTTCAAACCCAGCCCCGGCCAAAAACCGCAAAAAAAAAAAAAAAAAAAAAGAATTTAGAAAGGAATACAGAAGAAGTAAAGAGGCACCAGAGCTTCTGGCAGGGGAAAAGAACTAACTAACTGGGGCTCTCTATGTGGGCTCTTTATCTAGGGGTATTAGGTATTTAGAATTACATTTGGCCAGGACTTGGCAAATCGAATCACGTTTTCAACGTTAATGAGCGTCATTGATAAAGGAATGAATGCAGTCCCTCCAGCTCAGGCCAAAGGTCAGGGTGCTCCCTTCATGAACTTGCCCAAGTCTCGGAGAACTGGGGTCCCCCGTCCAGCTTTGAATGGGGGGGGGCTGTATCAATGCCATGGCACTCTACTGAGGGCAACAAAGTGAGACTGTCTCAATTTAAAAAAAAAAAAAAAAAGAAGAGATTTCCGCTGTTGTGTCCTGTACCCAGAAAACCAAATAGGGAGTCAGAAAGCTCCTGATTGGATAGCTGCAGAAAGTATTTCATATTTCGGCCTAAACAGCAACCTTTTTGCTCCATGAAACAAGTGGAGCTAAGCAAAACTGATGGGTATTCCTGTGTGTCTTGGACAGGACAGGCAGCGTTGACATGGAAGAAAAGAAAGGAACTGGGTTCATAGAGTAGAAGGAGCAAGGGAGGGGAGAAGGCGAGCAGGAGGTGCAGCATGGGAGGAAGCAGTCCCTACCTCCATTTAACCCAGCGAATCCTGGGCTGCGAGATACTTACTCCCTCTTCCTTCCTCGCCCCCAAGACCTTTCGATCCTGACAGCATGAGGAATGCCCCCGCCTAGAGAAAGGGCAGATTTCCCAGATCCGATCTCTCCCTTCCTGGGCAGACTGTACCAAGTTGCTTACTTACCATCTCTCCCAACACGAGGCTTGATGCCAATAATGTTTATGTTCATTTCCAGGCCCACTCAGACCTCCTTCTTCCCTCGCCTGTAGGTTTATGTGAATTTCTGCGATTATTCTTTCCTGTGTCCAGTTTACTTGATGAGCCAGTTGCTCACGTCCTGCTGTCTTATTCGTAGCTGCTCCCTCTAAATGTTTAACCATGTTTACTTGCTGCTCCCTTCTAGCAATTGATGACCAATGAGCAGCCCCCGTTCCGAGGCTGCTGCATACGGCGGACAGCCCCACCACCCCGCCAACCACAGAACGAGGAAAACAAACCAACAAACACAAAAAAAACAAAAAAAACTAAAAACAAAGAAATAAAAAAAAAAAACAAAAAACAAAGAAAAGATACTGGTCC
>CAUYON010111663.1:0-15434 GCA_963573935.1 Arctocebus calabarensis | reverse complement strand
AAACTTTGATGTTAGCTACTGAATCCTGGGGACGAGTGAAACTACTGAAAATCCAAGTGATCGCTTTAGTGTTAATGTGTAATACCTAATAACACAGCTTTTTTTTCCTTTTACAGAAATGTTATTCTTTCTGACACAATTTAGTTGAAGAGTGTGTGTATGCACACATGTGCTCTCTCTTTAATAACAGAAACACAAAAACCAGCCAGCCTTGCAGATGACTTTTCTAACTTGCAGTTCTTCACTAAGACAGACTAACCTGAAAGCTTTGCTTAATTGTAGCTTGTGAGATCAAATGCACGCCAATGCTGCTAAACTCAAAGTGCCCAGGCCTGGCCCTACGGCCCCAGCCACAGTGTCTGATGCCACCTCCCAAAGAGAACACATTGCCTTTTAAAACTCTTGTGCCAATTTCCTAAGAGACCCTAGCCCAAGCCTATTAGATTGAGCTGAGGAACTATGCCATGGATACCTTCCCATCATTGAAAACAGGATTGGGAGTTTTGCAGGACTGAACTGGCTTTAATGCCCCTCTAGCATGCTCGGCTCCTCCTGGCCTGCCAGATTGCCCAGCAGCACAGCGTGGAGTGGAGGGACACTGACAGCAAATGCTACTCTCTCTGTATAAACACAGTGGTGCTTTTCACTTCTTAAAGCCCTCCCCCTCCTCCCACCCAGTGGCAAAGACACACAAACCAAGTAGCCTTGCAGATGACTTTGCTATCTTCCTTGCAAGTCATCTTCTGACACCTCAGTTGGCAGCATGTGGCTTTCCCTCCTTTTGGAAATAGTAAAGAGTTTCATCTTCCTCTTCTGAAAGCTGGCAAGACTACTAGCAGAGCTTTTGTTTAATGCTACAGCTGCTTGGGGAGTTTCTAACAGCTGACCTTTTTGAAAGCTCACAAACTGGAGAAATCTGAGTTTCTCCAAACTGCCGCTACACCAGTGCCTTTGGACAGCCAGTCCCTATTCTCAGCTCCCTTTTAAGTCTGATTCTTTTTTTGTTAGTTTTCAGAGACAGAGTCTCACTTTGTTGCCCTTGGTAGAGTGCTGTGACATCACAGCTCACAGCAACCTCCAGCTCTTGGGCTTAGACGATTCTCTTGCCTCAGCCTCCCAAGTAGCTGGGACTACAGGTGCCCACTACAACGCCCGGCTATTTTTGTTGTTGTTGTTGCAGTTTGGCTGGGGCCAGGTTCAAACCCACCACCCTCCATATATGGGGCCAGCGCCCTACTCACTGACTGAGCCACAGGCGCCCCCCTAAGTCTGATTCTTATCAACATTTCTTGCTTCTATTACTGTTTACACAGAACAGTAAACACTATCAGATACAGCTTGGAGGAGGAACCCTCAGAAGCCTGTGAATGTTGGTATGAGCTGGTAAATCTTAAGTCCATTTGACTTGTCCAGTTACCTGCCAGGTGTCTTTCACTGTGTTTAAAAATACATTACATTCCAAACTGGTCCCTTCTGTGCATTACTCTACTAAAAATGTGTCTGGTATATTTGAGATTTGAGAAGGAAAAGCTTCCTCTTAACAAGCACCCAAGTATTACTGTGGCTTAACACATTAGGGGCCTTCTCCTGAGGCCATATACTGTTCTGACCCTGTGTTTCTTCTGCATCTCACTCTCAGCTTGTTTTCAGCAGCCAGTTAAACATTAATCTTGGGGCAGATGACGAACCAGAAAAAGAGGGAGGACTAAAACCTGCATTTGAATCATCCTTGTTATCACACTTTAATTAGGAGACAACATGGAATTCTCTTTCTCTTTTGGTGCTTGAGGGTTTATGTCAATGTTTGTTGGGCTTTTGGGTCTTTTTTTGGCTGGAAAAAAAAAAGTTGCTGTTTTTGTACTGCTTCCTGTAGCTCTTCACAAACTGAAAGGATGTGACCCAGGATTAGTGTTGATGACTATATTTTGCAGGAAGAAGATCACTCTTGGTAGGATTCTCCAGAATTGCCTCAAATCACATTTTCAGTTTTCAGCAGTGAGAGCCAGTGAGCATCATGTACCCCAGTCAGTTTCTGTGTCATACATTTGTTAGACTCTAGAGCCCAGAAGAAGGGCAAGCTGTTCCCCTACCAACCTGGAAATCCTCTTTACAATTGTGTTGGAGATCACCACCCTCATGACTGGCATCACTGGGGGAGTCATTTGAAACACTTCCTAAAGAGCATAGGTCAGCCTTGCTAACGAATGGGTTTTTTCCTTTAACAATTCCAGTATATTTACTAGTCACTTTCAAACCTGGAAGCATGACAATAATTAGATTTCATGGCTTCTTTTTAAACAGGAAGCAGGGTGGGATAGTCAGAAGGCCAGTGCCCAGGACCAGCTCGGCCCCTGACCCCACCACCAGATCACACACTTGGCTTTGCTGAGCCTGGACTGCCTCCTCTTTCCAGTGATCAGGATGAATTAGACATCTTTAAAGACGACCCCCCCACACTCTAAATTCTGTAATGTATTGTAATTGCAGAAGATAACTATTCACAAGGTAAAACTGAAGTCATTTTCAACTTTTCTACACAAAGATTATAGTCATTTTTTCTCTAAAACCTTAGGCTTTTGTATTTTTTTATTTTAATTTCACTGTTAATCCTTGATTATTGTCTTTTTTTTATTGAGATGTTAGAGAAGAAGGAGGTATTTGTTCCTAGTCTACTATTGCAAAAATGTAATAATAAACTTCCTGAAAATAAGATATTTTCCTCATAATTACACTGTTTACACAAAAGAACACATGTAGGCTTTTTACTGAAATATATTTTTAACTATTTGTAGAGAACTTGTTTTCAAAGATTTTGAATCTTAGCTCCATAATTTATAGAGATCTTATTATAATTTTTCTACTACTTTGACAAAAGAAAAGTGAGTCAGATTATTTTACCTCTAAGATCAAAAAAAATAATAATCTTAAAACAGGATTATGACTTCACTTACGGGTCCTGGGAACAGACGTCTAAGGACTTGGCATTATAAGGTAAGGGCTCCCATTAGAATGATAGTCATCTGGGTCAATTGCTCTTGGTTACCTTCTGCACATGGTGTTAGCATGGACTGGGAGGGTATAGTTTGAAGATGTGACCACCTTTAGTCTCTTTATGTTTATTAAAATACATCTTTAAAATTTTTTTTGCTTAATATAAAATATCACTAGGCATTCAAAACCAACACTAAATTAATTTTTCATTCCCTAAAACATCAGAGCAAATAACTGTAGTCCTAATTTTATTTGAAGGTGGTTCATTATTTATTAATCACAGTTTTTATTAGCACATATCAAACAAAGCCTAGCATTAGGAGAACCATCATAAATCGGTTTTGAATGAAAGCCTCTGGAATACATCTTCAGAGTATATGTAACAGCAGCAGATACACATGGAGACATGCATGTACATGTGTATGTGAGAATGAGAAGCCCTGCTGCTTAGAACCAGGAAGCCCCCAGGGGAAGGACTGGTGCTGACATAGTCCAGAGACCAGAGGAGCTCCAGGGAATGGTGGGGTGGAGGTTCTGTCATTGCAGGGATTATTATTCCAGCCATAAAATGAAGAGACCACTCACACAAAACATGAACACCTTCCAGTCATCAGCACGGTTTGTGATCAGAGCTCACTCGTGCTCAGAATTCTGCTGTCAATGGGTCTTCTGCACAATTGGGCATCTCCTCTCTTTCCCAAATAAGCAGGTTTCTAAAAAGAGAAATGTAGATATCTGGTGCCATTGCCTGTGTATGGCTGGTGAGGGCTTGAAATGACCACAGGTAGGAAAGACAAACCTCTCCAGAAAAACGCCAGCCATGAGCACACTGTCTCTTGACTGTCCACATGGCTGTGGGCTGAGCTCTTTGAGTTTCAATTTCTTCATTTGTCAAAGTTGGACAGCATAGCAATTCTCAGCTCTCGAGACACATTCAGATCCTCTGAGGAGCTTTTAGGCAGGCCCTATTGATATGAACAGCATACACAAGGACTTTCTACTGTCCCAGGCGACTTTGATATACAGACAGGGTCGTGAGGCACTGAACAGATATTTGTGGAGGTGCTTGCCATCTTTGAGGGCTTCTGTGTTCAGCATTGTGACAATTGTATTTCACCACATCATGAGCCACCGAGTCTTCCCCTCACTGTAATCAGCACCTGCCTCAAAAACAAATGCAGTGAAGGTGGGTTTTCTTTTACTATTTAAGAAGCAAAAAGACGAAGTCCTTGCTTTAAAAAACAAACTCACAACGTGCATGCACCTCTTTCAGATCTTTTGGTACCATTCTCTCTGTGAGGTATGTCAAATGTGCTTAACAGGCTCACTCTGAAGTGATTCCCTGAAATTTAGGAAGCTTTGCTCTGGAGTAAAAGACAGTCTTATTTTAAGGCTTATTTTATTTGCATTCCAGACCCAGGGACAGGTGATCCTTAAATATGTGATCCTTATGTTTCCCTGATGTGGCATTTAGGAGAGCTTGCCCTGGCCTTAAGAGTTGGCAGTAGGCCTGCAGCTTGGAGGGCTAGAGGCCTGTGTACAGGCAGCACCAGAGGAGAGGAATGACACAGCGTGGACGGCACTAGACCTCTGAATCTTGTGCTCCTTTTGTGAGGTGTTGCATTGAACCTTGAAGGCAAAAGTGTTGGGTTCTCTGAGAAAAGAACTCATTTAGTTCAGTTCTACCAGTTCAGAAGGTAAGAACCACCATGTGAACAGGCCTTGGTGGCAAATGAGACTGTAGTTTGCCCTTATGTTCAGAGAAAGGTATGGTCTGAATTTTGAGGTGGAGCAGAGCCCAAGGGGTGTGGATGTACCAATCCTGCTTCTGAGATCCCACTTCCCAGGGTCTGTCTGGTACATTCTCCTCTAGAAAGAAGTCTTGGAGACCACCTCTCACAGCTCCTCTGTCTCTCTCCCTGCAGAACTCTTAACATGTGAAAGCGGGTTATTTAGGGTTCAGGATGGCATACTGAAATAGGTAGATTCAAGTTCCAGACTGCAGTGTTGGTATCTCTTCAGGTGAAAACTTACTTCAAACCACAAACAGGTTACTAATTGCCTGAGGCATCCCCTGTACCCCTTTTCTGCTCAGTTGTGTCTGATGCTTCCAGGAGAGCAGCTCCTTTGAATAGACTCCTGTGCTGGATGGCTCTGCTGACTCTGTAGGCTGTGACCACACCACCTCCAAGCTGTGAGCCTGGAGGACCTAAGGGCTCTAAGAATAGCTGTGCTTGCCATGGATGGGGCATTGTTTAACCCACATTTTGCTTTACAGTACCTTGGAGAACTGAACTTTTCTCAGCATTTGAATTTCCTAGTCAAAGGATGCAATCCCAAAACACAACAGGAGTAAGCAGCATGTTACTGGAAATAAGTGAGAGCTCATGATATTCGTTCTTAGGGGTTGGTGTCCACGTGTAGGGAGGGAGGGGAAGTGAGATACAACTTGGAAATAGACCATGGCTTCTGCTCAGCAAGCAGACTACACATTTGGGGCAATAGCATCTCTCTGCTAAGGTGCGGTATGACTAAGAACAAGGCAAGAATTGCTCTTGTATTTAACCTTGACATTTGGACATTAATACCTCTTAACATGTCATTGTGAGGCCCTTGCTTTGAGAGACCTTGCAGACTTTGCATCTGGTCAATCACACATGTTCTAGGAGTTACACTGGCAAGTGGCTCTGCTGCTTGCTCCGTAGTAAAAGTGGAAATTTAGCCTGAAAATGAAGTGCTATATCTTTGAGCTGGTTATACAAGATAGTTTTTCTCTTCAGGTCCTTTTCTTTTTGATACGTATGTAACGCAAAACCAAAGCGAAACACTAGAACAGCTACTAAGGTCCTGATTAGCCTGAATTTCCTTCTGGGGCGAGAATAGCCTGGTCTCAGGTGAGCAGGGGGGGAAGGGTGGGTGGTAGTAGGACTGTGCCATCCCTAGCCTGGTCCTGCCCCGTGACAATAGCGCTATTGTTCCAGCCTGTCACTTGGGCACCCTTTTATTAGCTATGGATTTGCTTCACTTTGTTTTAGAAAGATGTATTTCTCTCAAATGAATGTGATCTCAGCTATTCATAGTTAAGGTAGTTTTCCTGACAGGTTTCAGAGTCCAGCCTTGCCCAGCATTTGTCAGCCTAGGTTGGCTTGGACTCTGAATCTCATCTGTTAAAATGTGACCGGAAGTACAGATGAGGAAATGTTTATCTCCAGAGTCAATCACACAGGCCATCAAGAGCATGACCCTCTCTGGGTAGGACATAAACATGTCCTTCAGACCCAGTTCTAATGTTTTTGGTACCAGCTCCAATCAAGGAGGAGGATTGCTAGGAATGGCCATAGTGCCTGGCCTGCTGGCCCCATTGTTGCTGTTTAAAACTTCATTCTCTACCCAGAAGTAGAGTGAAAACTGATCTGAACCATATCCAGAGTCTAGGGAGCATCTAGGTGGCATGCAGTTGCTGGATTCAGCCCCAAAGGCAGTGCTAAACCTCCACCCCCAGATTGTAGGGTCCCCTTCTCTGATAGCTGGTTTCTGTGGTCCTCCACCTCAAAAAGGTCAGTACAAATGATAACAGAGGAAGCTCAGTCACCTAAGCAACTTAGAAGTGCACATGTCAAAAGTCAAACCAGACGTGCATCTGAAAATTAGATTAATAAAGTCATTTCTTTGCAGCTCTCCCACTCACCCATGCTGTCTGGATGAAGCTATGAACATTTTCCAGATGGGTGGTCAGAACCTCTTGCCCACTTGATAGTGTATGTCTGCAGAAGGACTCACCTGCATCCTGCCAGCACCTCAGGCCATTGCTCCATCAGCCTTCCTGTTAGGAGTCAACCTGTTAGGTTTTTAGGTCTTTTTTTATTTTTATTTTTTGTAAGAGATGGGTCTCTGTCACCCAGGCTGGAGTACAGTGGTGTCATCATAGCTCACTGTAACTTCAAACTCGTAGGCTCAAGTGATCCTCCCACTTCAGCCCTCAGCCACCCAGGTCAGGTAGGTAGGACTACAGGTGCACACACACCACCATGTCCAGCTAATTTTTCTTTTTCTTTTTTTTTTTTTTTTCTGTAGAGACAGGGTCTCACTATGTTGCCTAGACTCGTCTTGAACTGGGCTCAAGTAATCCTCCCACCTTGGCCTCCCAAGTCACAAGGGATTACATCTGTGGGCTACCATGCCTGCCTGGCCCTTAGATGCTTTAACAAGCCTGTTTATAAAAATTTTCAAATAGATCTCTATTGAGTCTGTCAGTCTTTAGAATTTGAAAGAATTGCCTTTGGACCTATTATGCAAATTGGTTTAAAATCTTCAAAGTGTCCTTTTCCTGATCAGCAAGACAGTGTAACTAGGAAGATTGCTCAGCCACCTCCCATTGCCACTGTCCTAAACTCACCCTTGCACTTCAGCTCATCCCAGCATAGGGCAAGAGTACAGGCTGCTGAGGCAACTTAAGGTGGCATTTGGCTCTAGCACCTAAGCATTCAGGACAGAAACAGAGAGCCTCAGGGGTCTGAAATACTGAAAGGAAATTGGGACTTCATCAAGGGCATTTAACACGGGACTGTCACTGCAGTGCCAGAGCCACCTGCAATGGGGCCTATTGTGCTGTGATCAGCCTCAGTTTATGGATACTGTGTGCCAGGTTAAAATACACAATAAAAGTGTACAAAATGTATTTTATAGCCACGGTGGTTAGTTTAACATGTTTTGTATATATGATTTTTATAAATCTTATTAAAATTGGCCTTAAATTACATCCGTCTTCCTGGTCTTATGTCCTGTCAAAGTGCCAGCCTCCACTCAAGTGTGTGGCGAGGCCTCTAAGTGTGGCCACCCACCCCCCACTTATGAATGAAGAGCTGTACAGGTGGATCCTAGCCCATGTGCTGCATCCATCAGCTTCCTGAATGAAATTCTCCTTTGGGGGCATCTGCCTTTCTGGAAGCAGAGGCCTCCACACTGGCTGCCCTCCCTGTGTTCAGAGTATGTATGTCAGGCTAGGCCACCAGACAGAAAAATGAGGTAAGTGGGATGGCAGTGCATGGCTCTGGGCCTTAGGCCCTCAGCTCTGCCTCATCTGTCTTTGCACTCCCAGTACTGCCTCCCGGCTGCTGCTCCTTCATACCCATTGGCGGGAATCTCGTATACCATCCAGCAGTTATTCAGCCATAGAGTCAATCGTTTTCCACTAACAAAAGCACGGGCCTGTGAGTATGGGGGAAATACCAGCAAGTGGCCAGCAACAGCTCCGGACCCACAGAGTGAAGGTCAAAAATGCTGTAATACTGGCGTGGTGCCTGTGGCTCAGCGGCTAGGGTGCCAGTCACATACACCAGAGCTCGCAGGTTCAAACCCAGCCCAGGCCTGCCAAAACAACAATGACAGCTACAACAACAAAAAAAATAGTTGGGCGTTATGGCAGGCGCCTGTAGTCCCAGCTACTTGGAAGGCTGAGGCAAGAGAGTTTAAGTCCAAGAGTTTGAGGTTGCTGAGCTGTGATGCTACAGCACTCTACCAAGGGTGACATAATGAGACTGTCTCAAAAAAGAAAGAGAAAAGAACTAGCTTCTTCCAGAGCAGGGATCCTCAAACTACAGCCTGCGGGCCACATGCGGCCTGCCAACGACATTTATCCAGCCTGCCAGGTGTCTTTGCCTCCACTACCTGCAGAGGACTTATCCCGGGCCTGCAAAATCTGTTAGTGGAAAAACGATTGGTTGCATTCCCAAACAAAATATGTGTGGATTCACTGGAAAAGTTGCAGAAGGAGTTCCAATTTAGATTTAAAGAGCTTCGTCTCCATGAATAGGACATACAGCTTCTCCATAACCCATTTTCTATTGACATTGAAAATGTGGAGGTCAGTCCCCGAAGTCGCCACCCAGGCCACCCCTCTGCCAGCTGCTCCAGCACCACCTTGGCCAGCGTCTCCAACAAGTGGAAGCCAGGCACTGATGGGTGCAGCAGGAGCAGCCGAGTGCCCTGTGGCTCCGGCTCGGCTCTGGCTCTGCAGGCAGCGGCTTTCCAGCTTCTCCATGGGGCTGGCCTGCAGCACCCAGATGCTCTAATCAGGAGGCTGAGTCAAAAGAATCACCTAAGCCCAGGAGTTGGAGGTTGCTGTGAGCTGTGTGATGCCACGGCACTCTCCTGAGGGCAATAAAGCAAGATTCTGTCTCTACAAAAAATTAATTAATTAATTCTATCTCTTAGTTTTTCAAAGAAGTATCAAGAAACCAAGAACAACATTAGTAATGAAGAGTTTGACTGCCACTTCCTTGGTGAAGGTTTTACTGCCAAGGACATTCTGGACCAAAAAAAATCAATGAAGTTTCCGCTGCTGATGATAAGGATGCCTTCTATGTAGCAGACCTCAGAGATGTTCTGAAGAAACACCGAAGATGGCTAAAAGCTCTTCCTCATGTCCCTCCCTTTTATGCAGTCAAATGTAATGACAGTAGAGCCATTGTGAAGACCCTCTCTGCCATTGGGACAGGATTTGACTGTGCTAACAAGACTGAAATACAATTGGTGCGAAGTCTCAGGGTGCTTCCAGAGAGGATTATCTATGCAAATCCTTATAAACAAGTGTCTTAAACTAAGTATGCTGCCAATAATGGGGTCCAAATGATGACTTTTGACAGTGAAGTTGAGTTGATGAAAGTTGCCAGAGCACATCCAAAGGCCAAGTTGGTTTTGTGGATTGCCACTGATGATTCCAAAGCAGTCTGTCAACTCAGTGTTAAATTTGGTGCCACCCTCAAAACAAGCAGACTTCTTTTGGAATGGGCAAGATCTAAATACTGATGTCATTGGTGTCAGCTTCCACGTAGGAAGTGATTGTACTGACGCTGAGACCTTTGTGCAGGCAATCTCTGATGCCCGCTGTGGCTTTGACATGGGAGCTGAGGTTGGTTTCAGCATGTACCTGCTTCATATTGGTGGTGGCTTTCCTGAATCTGAGGATGTGAAGCTTAAATTTGAAGAGATCACTGGTATAATCAACCCAGCATTGGACAAGTACTTTCCATAAGACTCTGGAGTGAGAATCATAGCTGAGCCAGGCAGATAATATGTCGCATCAGCCTTCACACTTACAGTTAATATCATTGCCCAAAAAATTGTATTAAAGGATAGGCTCTGATGATGATGATACCAGTGAACAGACCTTTATGTATTACATCAATGATGGAGTATATGGATTAGTTAACTTAATTGCATCCTTTATGATCATGATCATGTAAAGCCTCTTCTGCAAAAGAGACCTAAACCAGATGAGAAGTATTATTCATCCAGCATATGGGGACCAACATGCGATGGCCTTGACCGGAGAGTTGAGCACTGTGACCTGCCAGAAATGCATGTGGGCGACTGGATGCTCTTTGAAAATATGGGTGCTTACACTGTACCTGCTGATTCTACTTTCAGTGAATTCCAGAGGCCGACTATCTACTATGTGATGTCAGGACCGATGTGGCAACTCGTGCAGCAAATCCAGAACCCCGACTACCTACCTGAAATAGAAGAGCAGGATGTTGGCACTCTGCCTGTGTCTTGTGCTTGGGAAAGTGGAGTGAAAGGTCACCCAGCAACTTGTGCTTCAACTAGTATTAATGTGTAGATATCATTCTGTAGCTGTTAACTGCGAGTTTAGCTTGAATTAAGGGACTTGGGGGGACCATTTAACTTAATTATTGCTAGTTTTGAAATGAGAGAGAGTTAAGAGTCTTTGTAAGAGTAGGTTGGGATAGATGCAGCAATCTATAAGATTAAGAGATGGGGTCACACTTATCTGTGTTCCTATCTGAATATTTGTTTTATATAGATTTTTACTCACTTTTCAGACATGCTATGAAAGAGCACCCCTCTGCTGCTCAGCAAGCATTTGTAGCTTGTACAGTGGCAGAATGGGCCAAAAGCTTAGTGTTGTGACCTGTTTTAAGAATAAGGTATCTTGAAATAAAAAAAAAGAAAGAAAGAAAATGTGGATACAATTTACCAAATGGAACTGGCTGAACTGCAGAATTGTGACTCTCTGAAAGACGCATTCAAGTCAAGCAGCCTTCCTAATTTCTTTGCATCTCTCCCCTCTGAGACATATCCTAATCTCAAGAACCATGCACTCAAAATGGCAACCATCTTTGGCAGCACTAATGTCTGTGAACAGACATGTTCCAGAATGAAACATCTGAAATCTCCAACCAGATCTAGACTAACTGATGCACACTTGCATCACGTTACGACTAGTAGTGACAAATATGGAACCAGCCATTGACCATCTCATTGGCCAAAAACAGGCCCATAGTTCCCATTGAAATACTGGTAAGTTTGTTGATTTAACTTTCTGTGTTCTCATTTTAAATATGTATTTGTTCTCGTTTTGGTTTTTTACTTCAAAATAAGATATGTGCAGTGTGCATACAAATTTGTTCATAGTTTTTTTTTTTTTTTAAACTGTAGTCCGGCCCACCAATAGTCTGAGGGACAGTGAACTGGCCCCCTGTTTAAAAAGTTTGAGGACCCCTGTTCCAGAGGAACAGACAGAGAGGCTGGAAAAATGATAAGAATGAAGAGGAAACAATTCATGTCCTGACCATTTCCTCCCACACAAGCCTGGCAGGCCTCTGTTCTGTTAGAGAAGCTGAGGGCACCCAACAAGGCTGCCATCCCCATCCTGCCCATCCAATAAAGGGGCCTTTCCCTCACTGACTCGTGAGACACCCATGGGAACTGACACAGGCCATCCGGAGGTGTAAGGGTAGAAAGTAGTCTTGGCATGTTTATCCCTTCCTACTTCTTTCCTACTTAGACTCTTGGAATAAACACGTAGAACACTCTGCACCCTTCCTGGTATGAGTTGTGACCCTCGAAGTGTGTTTTGGGTATGGACCTTCCTGCTGCTTCCCAGGACCTACTGGCTGAGCAGCTCCATCCCCATTCCCATGCCCTCTCTGTTTAATGGAGGAAGGGCCTGAGGTCTGTCACACAAGGTATGGCCATGGCTGGGCAGAACACAGCGAAGCAGGACTCCCAGAAGCCAGGTGGCAGCTTAGCCTTGCGGGGCCTGCCCAGCTGTCCCTGACCCCAAATTAAGCCCAGCTAGTACAGTTCACTGCATTCAAAATTAGCTCTTACTTTAGACAGGTGTAGGATACAGCAGTGACAAGTATATTGCCTTTTGTCACTAAGCCTGAGGAGGGAGCCAGCTTCAACCTGATTGGACTCTGCCCTAGGAGCCTTCCATTATGCTCACCCACCTTTGTCCTTGTGGCAGGTGAGTTGGGGATGAACAAAATATGACGTCCTCGGCTCAGCGCCTGTGGCTCAATGGGTTAAGGCACCAGCCATGTATACCTGAGCTGGCAGGCTCGAATCCAGCCTGGTCCTGCCAAACAACGACAGCTGCAACCAAAAAATGTCCGGGCATTGTGGTGGGCGCCTGTGGTCCCAGCTACTTGGGAGGCGGAGGCAGGAGACTCACTTGAGCCCAGGAATTGGAGGTTGCTGTGAGCTGTGATGGCACAGCACTCTGTCCAGGGTGACAGCTCGAGGCTCTGTCTCAAAAATAAATAAATATCTAAGAAGACAGAGAAAAATCTAAAATCACATTCACAGAACATATTCTGGTTTTAGTTTCACATTAAATTCAAGATTATTTTTGTGGATTTCCCAAAGAAAACTTACCTAAGAAAATCTCTCTACCCCCCTCATCCTAGTTTATGGAGCGCAATGAGAGAGCATGTGAAAGTTCTTGGAAAAGCATGAAAAGCTTATTCTATCTTTTTTTTTTTTTTGGCCAGGGCTAGGTTTTAACCCGCCACCTCCAGCATATGGGGCCAGTGCCCCACGCCTTTTAGCCACAGGTGCCGCCCCACTCTATTAAATTTCTTTTATAAAGGAGGAAGAAAATATTCTAGGCTATGGGGGGGGTGGGGAATGTAAAAAATATAAACTTGAAAAATTCTTTTAATCTCATCTCTCCAGAGAGAGCCGGGGTTAGTTTGAAAATTCTTCAAAGTAGTTTTCTATGCAAACAGTATATATATGTATAAATATATATTGTTCAATAAGGAAATCACTATTCATTCTGTTCTGCAACTTGATTATAAAAAGTTTATCTAAGGTAACATCTCATATTCATATGGCATTGTTTCAAAGTAAACCAAAATACAGTTTTAAAAAATTATCAGCTCAGCATCTGTAGCACAGTGGTTACAGTGCCAGCCACATACACTGAAGTTGGCGGGTTCGAACCCAGCCTGGGCCACTAACCAACAATGACAACTGCAACAAAAAGTAGCTGGGTATTGTGGCAAATGCCTGTAGTCCCAGCTACTCAGGAGGCTACGGCAAGAGAATCACTTAAGCCCAAGAGTTTGAGGTTGCTGTGAACTGTGACACCATGGCCACTCTACCAAGGGTGACATAGTGAGACACTGTCTAAAAAAAATAAATAAATAAAAATTATCAATATAGGTGGTGCCCATAACTCAGTGGGTAGGGCACCAGCCACATACACCGAGGCTGGTGGGTTTGAACCTGGCCTGGGCCTGCTAAACAACAATGACAAGTGCAACAAAAAAACAATTGGGTGTTGTGGGTGCCTGTAGGCCCAGCTACTCGGGAGGCTGAGGCAAGAGAATCACTTAAGCCCGAGAGTTTGAGGCTGCTATGAGCTATGACACCACAGTACTCTACCCAGGGCGACAGCTTAAGACTCTATCTCAAAAATATATATATATCAGTATACATTTCCTGTTTCCTGTGATACCTCACACAGCGGAAATCTCTGGCCTGTTAGAAGGGCTTCCCCTGCTCTTTGGTTTCATTCATGCTCATAATCAGGTGGTTGTGAATTGTACTGAATTTTGGCTCTATGTCAGAATAAGATGGATGGCTATTTTGGGTGGCAAAATGCTCCAGGCTCATGGGCTGTATGTAGGAACTGGCTGTCCTGTAAACAGAGTGATGGATAATTTTTATGAGTTCCTTTGTCCTCTTACTGATCGTGGCATCTGGAAATCTGAGCATCTTTGGGGCATTCTCATTGCACATTCGCTCATATATAAACCATGATTTTAAATAGTGTAGGTGTCCACTCAGTAGCATGCTCTATTCTCAGAATATGCTTAATCTGCCTTCAAGTGAAACCCAGTAGAGAATAACAGTGGCCCATCTGCGGAGAAACTCCCAAGGGCCAGTGGAAAGGATAAACACAACATCATCTCAACAGGAAAATTTGGGACTCTATTCAAGAGAACTGTCATTTGGAAACCGTTTGTCCCTTTTTGGACTGTGTACATTTTGTATCTCATTCTAAGTGAAGGAATATACCTGTCCATTCTGATGGTTCAGAAAACCTTGCTCATCTTGGCGTTTTGATTACATGAGGATTGCACTATGTCTTGGTATCCAACGGCATTAGTTCAATTTCTATCTTTTGCCTTTTTAACAGTGTTATTTTTTAAATGAGTTTGCACTGCTGTACGGGTTTGTAAACTCTTTGAGTGGAAGAAAAAGAAACTTCCGCAGACTTCTTTTAAATTTGTAGTGAAGGTGATTTTTATAAGTAAAGTTTTGAATAGCTAAAAAAAAATTTTAAATTACCAATACAATCAAAATGACATTCATTTCTCTACTTGATAATAACTTGGTAAAATGCATTAGAAATGTACATTTCATTGTACATTTGTAATGTACAATTGTACAGTTGTAATGTAAAAATAACTGAAAACAATTTCATTCTTTTTTTTCTCAGCATTAATTATGGACTGAGTATAATTCAGTGTTTGTTTATGCTTCTTTTAGGGCTGGTGGTTGGATTTATCCTAACCATTGCAAACTTCAGCTTTTTTACCTCTTTGCTGATGTTTTTCCTTTCTTCTTCAAAACTCACTAAATGGAAGGGAGAAGCAAAGAAGCGTCTAGATTCGGAATATAAGGAAGGTAAAATTAATTTTGTTTGATATTATTCAGAAGAATAAACTTTATTTCATCCAATGTAAGCTTTTAATCAGTTAAGCTGACAAATTTTAGATGACAATTAGGTGAATAACCTAATTCAGTTGATCATTTGTCTCTCCACAATAGGGCATAATAGAATTTTAAAAGCAGTAGAGTCTATCCTTAATAATTCCAGGTTTAGACTCGGCACCTGTGGCTCAACGGGCTAAGGCACCAGCCACGTACACCTGAGCTGGCAGGTTCGAATCCAGCCTGGGCCTGCCAAACAACAATGACGGCTGCAACCAAAAAATGGCCAGGCATTGTGGCGGGCACCTGTAGTCCCAGCTGCTTGGGAAGCAGAGGCAGGAGACTCGCTTGAGCCCAGGAATTGGAGGTTGCTGTGAGCTGTGATGCCACAGCACTCTATTGAGGGTGACAGCTTAAGGCTCTCTCTCAAAAAAAAAAAATAATAATAATTCCAGTAATAACAATGTAGA
>CAUYON010111662.1:0-11230 GCA_963573935.1 Arctocebus calabarensis | reverse complement strand
CAGCAACCTCCAGCTCTTGGGCTTAAGCGATTCTCTTGCCTCAGCCTCCCTAGTAGCTGGGACTACAGGCGCCCACCACAGCGCCCGGCTATTTTTTTGTTTTGCAGTTCGGCCGAGGCCGGGCTTGAACCCGCCACCTTTGGTATATGGGGCTGGCGCCCTACTCACTGAGCCACAGGAGCCGCCCGATTTTTTTCTTTCTTATGCTCCTTTTAAAAAAAAAATCAGGTTAATGTGAGGGTAAAAACAACTAGATTAGGATAGTTGTGTTTGTTAGGTAGAGTCCCTCTTGTAGTCGTGTCCTGCAGCCAAGAGGTGTGCCATAGTAGGACATTTTTTAAAAGCTCCCTCGGACATTCTATAGGTCTAAGAACCCCTGTGGTAAATGGGTTAGACTCTGTCAGGGGTTTCTATTCAAGAGTGGGTGCAGGCACATCCCTACCGAGTGCCGGGGGGAGGAGGTGGGCCTCAGCAGGGCTTTTGCTCGGAGACAAGGGTTAGCCCACTTTTCCTGTGAAGCCTCAGATTGTAAATGTGTTAAGTTTCATGGACCATTCCATTTCTGTCACTGTTTAACTGTGCCGTTGTAGCTTGAAAGCAGTCATAGATAATACTTAAAGGAATGAACACAACTGTTTCAAAAACTTCATTTATGGGCTCGGCGCCTGCAGCTCAAGCAGCTGAAGTGCTGGCCATATACACCAGAGCTGGCGGGTTCAAATCCGGCCCGGGCCTGCCAAACAATGCCAACTACAACCAAAAAATAGCCGGGCTTTGTGGCGGGCCTCTGTAGTCCCAGCTACTTGAGAGGCTGAGGCAAGAGAATCACTTAAGTCCAGGAGTTGGAGGTTACCGTGAGTTGTGATCAAACAGCACTCTATCCAGGGCAATAGCTTGAGGTTCTGACTCAAAAAACAAAACAAACAAACAAAAAACCCTTCATTTATGGACACTAAAATTTCATATAATCTTCACATGTCATGAACTATTCTTTTTTTTTTCCTTTTTAATTTAAACAGACATTTTCTCATGGTTCTGGAAGCTTGAAGTCCCAGATTAAGGGGTCAGCATCATCAGTTTCTGGTGAAGGCTCTGTTCCTGACAGCTGCCTTGTCCCTGTCTTCCTATGTCCTAACCTGAAATATTCTTTTGATTTTTTTCAGCCATTTTAAAAAGGTGAAAACCATTCTTAGCCTGTGCATCATACAAACAAAGGTAGTTGGCTAGATTTGGCCTGCCAGCTCCCTGCTCCTAGAGATGAGTGGCAGCCACTCCTCACAGCTTGATAAATGCTAAATGCCTCCCCACCCCCCCCCCCAAGGACACTCCTGTTTCTCCATTGGCGATGGCATACAGACCAGTCCTCACCCACAAGGAGTGCCAATCAAGATAGGAGTGCTATTTATTTTCTGTCAAAAGGTGCTCAAGCACACATGGGTAGGTAATTGTTAGAAAAGATAAGGCTCAGGGTTTAGCTTTTTGAGTCTTGTATTTTCTCTGAGGAGCTGAAGATACCATAGTAAGAATAGGCTGTCGTAGCAAGAACTGTGCACAGACACCATTCCTTATGGCATCCTTGGGATGGGGAAGAAGGAATTTTAATTACTGTGAGACATTATTCTCTAGTTACTAGAGACTAGTTGGGTGAATCAGTTAGTTGCCTCTTCCTTACTCAAGTTTGTTGGATGATGCTACGTACTGCTTCCTGCTGTCCACTTCCGGGTCTTCAGAGAGGCTGGGCCTATGTCTGGCTCTGCACGGTAAATCACAAACAGGTTAAGTCTAGGAATACATGCAGGAGAAACGGGCCCTTGCACCTTCTGGATGTTGTCCTGTATCCCTGTTGGATGTCAATGCTTGGTGCCGCCTGGGGCCACCAGGGGAGTTAGTCTGGGTAGGACACACTGAGGATGGTGGAGCACAAGGGGGAGCAACCTGGATCCTTGTTGATGCTGCTGAACCACTGAATGAACCAACTCTATTGTTTAAAGTTATTTTATTTATTTATTTTTTGCAACAGAGTCTCACTCCTTCACCTTGGGTAGAGTGCCATGGTGTCATCATAGCTCACATGACCCCGAACTCCTGGGCTCAAGAGATTCTCTTGCCTCAGCCTCCTGAATAGCTGGTCTTGAACTCCCGAGCTCAAGTAATACACTTGTCTGAGACTCCCAGAGTGCTAGGATTACAGGCACGAGCCATTGTCTTAAAGTTACTTTAAATTGAGTTTTCTGTTTCTCAGAGCTGAAAAAATTAAACTCTACAAAAGTCTCATCCTGGTTTCCTAGTTGATTGATTACCAGTTTTAATTACATGAATCTAATTGTTAGCTAGCAAAGGGGCTTTCTATAGAGAAGGCCCTTTATAAAGGAACCACCTTCTATTGTAGCTGAAGCCATTAACTGATCCAGTCCCACCCAGGTTGGAAACCAAGGCTGAGAGAATCTTTTGAGAATCTCATAACTCTGACAGGAGTATCAAATAAAATCAACGCACAATGAATCAATCAGATATTTGCAAAGTCATCCTTGTAACAGTGGGTTCTATGATGCTATGTGTTAACTTTCTACCACTCATACGGTACGTGACCTTGAGATGTTACTTCATCTCTTTGTGCCTCAGTTTCCACACCTATAAAACAGAGGTAATACAAATATTTACCTCACCCTTTTGCAGCCATTGCCAAAGTGGCAGTGGCCAAAATGAAGTTCAATCCTTTTGTGACTTTTGACCGAAGCAAGAACAAAAGGCTTTCAACACATCTCTCCACATTATAGGAGGATGATGTTTTCCCCTCTGTCCAAAGGGCTGAGACAGAAGTACAATGTTCAATCCATGCCCATCCAAAAGGATGATGAAGTTCAGATTGTTTGGGGGCTACTATAAAGGTCAGCAGATTGGCGGAGTAGTCCAGGTTTACATGAAGAAAATATGGCACCTACCTTGAATGGGTGCAGTGGGACAAAGCTAATGGTACATCTGTCGATGTGGGCATTCACCCCAGCAAAGTGACCAAATCTCACAATCTCTCCAACTAGACAAGGAAAAGGGCAAATACTGGAAGAAACAATTGAGAAAATGCAGGAATAAAATAATCTGGTAAACAACTTTCATTAAAAACTGCTAAAATGGGGCGGAGCCTGTGGCTCAAAGGAGTAGGGCGCTGGCCCCATATGCCGGAGGTGGTAGGTTCAAACCCAGCCACTGCAAAACAAACGAACAAACAAACAAAAACTGCTAAAATGGAAAAAACACCAAATGAAACAAAAAATACCTCCTTTATAGGATAGATGTGAAGATTAAACAATAAAGACTAACATTTATTGAATTTTACCACTTGCAAGTTATTACATAGTGCATCTATGTAAACATCTAAGTGTTTTACATAGATGACCTCACTTTAAAAATTTGTATATGTGTGTGTAAATAAATATTTATTTTATGAAAGCAGATTTTAGAATACATACTATTTTATAATCTACTTTTTCATTTACTAAAACAACTGAAACATTTCATCTGTTTCATTAAATATTCTTATCTTATAATTTTTAATGACTTCATAGGACACCATAATATTGATATGATGTACTTTATTCAACTAATTCCCTATTGATAGAAATACTTGTAGTTTCTAGCTTTCTTCTATTACAAACATTTCGATGAATAACCTTATAGGTAAAATGTTTCTCACATTTATAATGATTTTCTTAGGCTAACTTTCTAGAAGTGGGATAGTGAAATCTTTTTAATAATGTCTATGCTCTTCACAAAATAGTGTCCATTTTGGCTCGGCACCTGTGTCTCAACGGGCTAAGGCGCCAGCCACGTACACCTGAGCTGGCGGGTTCGAATCCAGCCCGGGCCCGCCAAACAACAATGACGGCTGCAACCAAAAAATGGCCGGGTGTTATGGTGGGTGCCTGTAGTCCCAGCTACTTGGGAGGCAGAGGCAAGAGACTCGCTTGAGCCCAGGAATTGGAGGTTGCTGTGAGCTGTGATGCCATAGCACTCTATCCAGGGTGACAGCTTGAGGCTCTGTCTCAAAAAAAAAAAAAAAATAGTGTCCATTCTTATTTCTTTTTTTTTTTTTTTATAGAGACAGAGTCTCACTTTATCACCCTTGGTAGAGTGCTGTGGCGTCACACAGCTCACAGCAACCTCCAACTCCTGGGCTTAGGCGATTCTCTTGCCTCAGCCTCCCGAGTAGCTGGGACTATAGGCGCCCACCACAACACCCGGCTATTTTTGTTTTTGTTGTTGTTGTTGCAGTTTGGCCGGGGCTGGGTTTGAACCCGCCAACCTCAGTATATGGGGTCAGGATTCTACCCACTGAACCACATGCACCGTCCTCTTATTTCAGCTAGTAGTTCAAGAGAGCTTCTAGCTTTTCCTACCTTTGGACGATGGGTGGCTTTGTGCCTGACACTGTCAATTAGGTGTTGTTTATGAGAAAGTTAGTATCTCCTGGTCATATTAATATACATTTCTTCAGTTTTTGGAGAGATTAATTTTCAGTTTGCAGGTACACCCTCCTGTACCTCCGATGGTATTCTCTCAGGAGAAATTTCTGAGTCAAAGGAAAGATCTATTTTGAGGCTTTTAGTATGGTGCCAAATTGTCCTCCAAGAATGTTACACCAAATTATACTTTCTTCAGTAGAGTAGAATATAATTTCACACTCTAACCAACATTGGGTATTATTGTGTTGTTATCATTATTATACATTTATAAATTTGGTTCTGCATTTACTCTCAGTTACAGTAGGGGAATTATCCCTCCTCCTGTCTAAGGACAACATCACTCACTCTGGATTCTACCCCCTCTGGCCTTCTGTAATTGTTCTTTCTTCCTCCTCTGCCATTAAAAAAATGTTTTTGTTTTGTTTTGTCTGGGATTCAGGGTCCAAAGAATTAGGTTATACTGACTGCATTTGTCAGATAAAGTCCCTCTTATAATTATGTTCCCCCCCAAGAGGTGTGCCATACACTGTGACCCCCCATCCTCTTCCCTCCTCCCCTCTCTCTGCTCCCTCATCCCCCTACCCGTCCTTATGTTAGCTCATCTACTGCCTTCATATTAGAATTGAGTACAGTGGATTCTTGCTTCTCCATTCTTGTGATGCTTTACTAAGAAGAATGTGTTCTACGTCAAACCAGATTAATACAAAAGATGTGAAGTCTCCATCTTTTGTCATGGCTGAAGACTATTCCATAGTATTCCATAGTACATATATCACAGCTTGTTAATCCATTCCTGGGTTGGTGGGCATTTAGGTTTTTTCCACATTTTGGTGATTCTAAACTGAACTGAGATAAACAGTCTAGTGCAAATGTCCTTATGATAAAAGGATTTTTTTTCTTATGGGTAGATGCCTAGTAATGGGATTACAGGATCAAATTGCCATTAAAATTTTATCTCTCTACAGCATTATTCTTATTGGCAAATAAATGTACCAGACTATCTCCTGTATTTAACAAAATCTGCCTGGTGTTCAAATGCCCTTTTGCTATTGCCCCATCTCCACTTTCACTTTTTTTTTTTTTTTGAGATGGGGGTCTTGCCACATTGCCCAGTCTGGTCTCAAACTCTTGGGCTCAAGTGATTCTCCTGCCTCAGCCTCCTGAGTAGCTGGGACTACAGTCACAAGCCGCCATACTCAGCCACTCACCTTTTTGATGCAGCATCTCAAAGAGTTGTTTACATTGTCTCTACTTTCTCACCTCCCATTTTCACCCCAGCCAACTGTCGTTGGATTTTCATTCTCACAACTCCATTGAAAGGACTCTTCTCAAGGTCACTAATGACTTCCATTTTGACAAATCCCAAGTCTCATGTTTTACCTTACATTTGACCAGCTTTCCAGCATCTTTGGACACAGGTAGTCATTTTCCCCTTCTTGAAACAGTTTGTGTACTTGGTACTACCATCTCCTGGCTTTCACCTTGCTCAGGGGAAGCTGCTTCTCAGGCTTCCTTGCTGGTTCATCCTCTTTCAGACCTCCAAATGTCAGAGAGCCTGGGATCAGTTCCTGCTTCATTTCTCCACTTACTTCCAGGATGGTCTGATTATACCCACAGTATTAAATGACTTCGGGGTTGATGACTCCCAAATATATATTTCCAGCCTGACTTCTCTCCTGAACAACAGACATTCCTTTATTACTCAATGCTAAAGAGATGTCAAACTTGAGATGTCAAACTTAACATATCTAGAACTTCTCCTCCAACCCATTCCTTCCTTAGTCATTGTCATCTCAGGAAATGGCTCCACCATCCGCGCAGTGCCAGTTAACCATCTTGATGGCTCTCCTTTCCTCGTACCTCACATCCGAACCACCAGCAAGTTCTGGTGGCTCTAAAATATTCATTCCTAACCTGACTTCTTCTCACCAGCTGTGACAAGAAATACATCTAAGAATTACTTTAAAAAAATGTAGATCCTACTTTAAAATGTACACCCACCCCCATCACAACTGTCCAGTGGAGTTCCTTCTCGCTCAGAATGAAATTCAACTCCTCACCACATCTCCCTGCCCCTCCGGACCGGATCCCTCCAGTGTCTCTGACTGTAGGTCCTTCCTCTCTCTGTCCTCTTACCACCCGGCCTTCTTATTCTCTTCAAACCCAAGTTCATTTCCGCCTCAGGATCTGTGCATGTGCTGTTTTTTTTTTTCTTCTCCCCCCAGAATGGGCTTTTCTCCTACTATCTCATGCCTCCCCCCTGCTGCCTGTCTCCTTCACTTTATTGTTTATCGACTATTTCTTCTATTGGAATATAAGCTGGGACTTTTTCTAACTTTTTTGTAATTATATTTCCAGTGCTAGAACAGTAGCTGTACATAGTAGGTTCTCAATATTGTATTCTGTATGAATAGCTGAATCAAAGAGAATAACTTTTTTCCTGTCATGTTCATCTTCTGTATACCTTCTTTAAAAATCTCTGATGCAGGCTCGGTGCCTGTGGCTCAACGGGTTAAGGCGCCAGCCACATACACCTGAGCTGGCAGGTTTGAATCCAGCCTGGGCCCACCAAGCAACAATGACGGCTCCAACCAAAAAATGTCCGGCCAGCGCCTGTAGTCCCAGCTACTTGGGAGGCAGGGGCAGGAGACTCGCTTGAGCCCAGGAATTGGAGGTTGCTGTGAGCTGTGACAGCAACCTCCAGGGTGACAGCTTGAGGCTGTGTCTCAAAAAAAAAAAATCTCTGATGCATCAGTGATCTATCTGTAAAGGGAATTAGGAAAACTCCCATTTATAATAGCACCAAAAAGAATAAAACACTCAGGAATAAAGTTAACTAAGGAAGTGAAAGATTTTTGCGCCGAATGCCACAAAACATTGGTGAAAGAAATTAATAAAATGCAGAAACCAAAAGAAAGACTTAATATTATGAAAATGTCCATTCTTCCCAAAGCAATCTACAGATTCAATGCAACCCCTAAAAAAGTACCAATGGCATTTTCTTTTTCTCCTCAGAGTTACTTATCCTCATGGAGATCAACCAATGGGATTTTTTACAGAAATAGATAAAATTTGCATGGAACCATAAAAGATCCCAAGTAGCCAAAATAATCTTGAGAAAGAGGAACAAAATCCTGATTTCAAAATATGTTATGAAACTACAATAATAAAAAAGTCCAGTCCTGTCATAATGATAGGCGTGTAGAGCAGTGGAGCAGAATGGAGAGCTCCAGTATTAATCTGTGCGTGTCGGTGCAAAGTCAGCTGATGACCCAGAATGCACAATGGAGAAAGGAGGGCCTCTTCAACAAACAGTGTTGGGGCTCAGTGCCCGGAGAACAGTGGTTACGGTGCCAGCCACATACACCAAAGGTGGCGGGTTCGAGCTTGGCCTGGGCCAGCTAAGCAACAACGACCCCAAGGCAACAAAAAATAGGCAGGCATTGTGGTGGGCGCCTGTAGTCCCAGCTATTTGGGAGGCTAAGGCAAGAGAATCGCTTGAGCCCAAGAGTTTGAGGTTGCTGTGAGCTGTGACGCCACGGCACTCTACTCAGGGTGGCATAGTGAGACTCTGTCTCAAAAAAGCAAAACAACAACATCAAAAAAAGCAGTGTTGGGAAAACTGAGTATCTACATGGAAAAAATGAAATTGTATCTTTATCTTAGACCATCCACAAACATGAACACAAAATAGATTAAAAACTTAAATGTAAAACCTGAAATTGTAAAACTGCTATAAGAAAATATAGGAGAAACCTTCATGCATTGGTCCGGGTAATGACTTTCTGGATATAACTCCCAAAGCACAGGCAATCAAAGCAAAAATAGACAAATGGAACTACATCAAACTAAAAAGCCTTTACATAATAAAAGAAAGAAGCAACAGAATGAAAAGGCAACATGTGGAATGGGAGAAAATATATGCAAACCATGTATTAAATAACATACAACTTTATAGCCAATAACTAATTAAGAATGGGCTAAAGAATTGAATAGAAATTCTCCAAAGGCTCGGCGTCTGTGGCTCAACAGGCTAAGGCGCCAGTCACGTACACCTGAGCTGGTGGTTCGAATCCATCCCGGGCCTGCCAAACAACAATGACGGCTGCAACCAAAAAATGGCTGGGTGTTGTGGCGGGCGCCTGTAGTCCCAGCTACTTGGGAAGCGGAGGCAAGAGACTCTCTTGAGCCCAGGAATTGGAGGTTGCTGTGAGCTGTGATGCCACAGCACTCTATTCAGGGTGACAGCTTGAGGCTCTGTCTCAAAAAAAAAAAAAAAAAAAGAAATTCTCTAAAGAAAACATGCAAATGGCTGACAAGTGTTGAATATCACTAATCATCAGGGAAGCACAAATAAAAACCACATGAAATATCACCTCATACCTGTTAGAACGGCTGTTGTTAAAATGACAAAAGGTAACAAGTGTTGGTAAGGATGTGGACAAACTGGAACACCTGTACTCTATTGCTGGGAATGAAAATGGTGCAGCCATTCCCCTGGCTGTGTGTGTTAGTTGCCCCAAGATAGTATGTGGCTAGTCAGGGCCATGCAGCTCCATCATGTACTTTTTTTGTCATTGTTGTCAGAGCCCTGAACCTGAGATCCACCCGAGTGCACTACAGTATTGTTAACTGTAGGGACAATGTTGTACAGATCTCTAGAACTTACTCACCTTGCATAATTAAGGCTTTATACTTGCTGATTAGCAGTTTCCCCTTTCCTCCTGCTGACCGCTATTCTATTCCCTGATTCTAGAAGTTTGACTATTTTAGATACCTTCTGTATTGTGGCTTCTCAGCAAGTGTGTCATCCTATTGCTACCCTTGCTTCGGCTAAGGCGGCATGTTTGTCTGGAAATTAGACTAGACCAATGTTTCCCAAAGAGCATAGGAACGTGCTACTTGCATCAGAGTCAGCTGTGTGTGGGAAGTGGGAGCACGGCTTTAAAATGCAGGTCTCTGGACCTTACCCGGACCTCTGAATCAGCATATCTCACGGAAAGATCCAGCTATTAGGAAACTTACGTTGAAGTCTGACTGGGTAAAACACAAGACTGAGATTTCTCCCCATTCTAAGAGAGTATGATCCATCTTCTAATGCTGTTTATTGACTGGACTAAGGATTGACTGGACATCCTTGGGAAAGTTAGTTAACCTTAGAGCCTCACTTTTGTCGCTTCGAAACAGAAGATAAGCTATCATCTCTTCTAGCTCTGGAGTCCCATGCCTCTATTTTATACCTTGTCTCTCTTAAACTGAAGCTTTGCTTATACATGGTATCTGGGTACAAGTGAGCATGTTAAAAAACCTGTTTGTTGCAATGAAAGAAAATAGTAAGTGCTCAATGAATTTTTGTTGATTGCTACCTTGGTTTTAGGTTAGTCAAAGGAGACCATTCAAAACAGGAGGAAAGCCACATCTTAAAGGCCAGGAGCTTCCCAAACCTTGGCTCACTTCAGAGCCTAACATGAAAGCCGTTATTTAAGTTGTGCGTCTGAAGTGGGCTGGAGGGAGGAGGCAGCGACTTACACATCACAGAACTGCTGTGGGCCCATAAATGCTCTGCTAGCGAAGGCCTGAAAGAGGTTTTCCCTGTGTGGCTTTATCAAAGGCCACGGGCGGGCAGCCAGGCTCACAGAGCTGCTCCTGTGTGGCACAGAGACTCTCTGTCAGGCTACTTCTCCAGAACCACAGGGCTAGTTTCCATTCCTTCTGTAGGGAGGAGGGCGGAGCAGGAGCAGGAGGCCCATGGGGTTTATCCAGATCCCAGGAGTAGTGGGTGAGCCGAGCAATATTCATTGTCACATCCAGGGATGCAGAAGCCCTCAATTGGCAGCTTTGGTTGCAGTGTCTCTATCGACTTTGTTTTTCAGGGGACACTTAGGGAACAGGAGAGCTGTGCTTCTGTGTCAAGGATATATTAGGTGGCTGGGAATTTGATAGATGCTTCTGCCTGGGTGGAGCCTGCATGGCTCCTGTCCCTTAAAAGCAGCTACATTTGGGGTCAGGTTGCTTGGGTGGGAGCCTGGGTTCTCTCATAAGGATTCTCTTCCTTACTTTTCTGGACAGTCTGTGTTCAAGAACATTGTGCAAGCTATTTATTGATGCTCACCCCATGATCATGACCTTGTGAGGAACCCAGTGGCTCTCATCCTTTGGCCCTCAGGCTCTGGTCCACAACCCTTGTCCAGCCTCAGAGGTTCTCAAATGTCCTCTGATGAGGTCTCCTTTCTTGTTTTTCTTTGACTCTCCTGCCCATAGGGATAAACCTCAAAGAGTCACCAAGAGCTGAGGACTAAATGACATCCTATGTGTTCTTTTTTCTTCTTACATCATGACTAAGTGAGGTTTATTCCAGGAATGTCAGGATGCTTGAGCATTAAGAAATACTTTTATATAATATGATAATAGAAAAAAAAGTGATTGCCATAGATGATGGAAAAATTTTAAAAGAATGCAGCCCATCTTTTAAAATAGTGATGTAATACTTATGCAAAAATGTAGGAGTACACAGCAGATACAAACCCAGGACTCCGACATAATCATTGCCAAGTTTTTTTTGTTTCTGTTTTTGTTTTTTTTTGAGAGCCTCAAGCTGTCACCCTGGATAGAGTGCTGTGGCATCACAGCTCACAGCAACCTCCAATTCCTGGGCTCAAGCGAGTCTCTTGCCTTCACCTCCCAAGTAGCTGGGACTACAGGTGCCCGCCACAATGCCCGGCCATTTTTTGGTTGCAGCCGTCATTGTTGCTGGGAGGGCCCAGGCTGGA
>CAUYON010111661.1:0-29523 GCA_963573935.1 Arctocebus calabarensis | reverse complement strand
CGCCAGCTCAGGTGTATGTGGCTGGCACCTTAGCCTGTTGAGCCACAGGTGCCGAGCCACCTAGTACTTCTTAGCTGCCTGCTTGGTGCCAAGGTTGGCCTGGAACCCCAGCACCTCCACTCCAATCCAGCACCCATCTGAGCTCTCCCTGCCTCTTCACAGAGAGCACGGAACACTTGTCTTCTGGGTTCTGTGGCCACTTTGAGCTCTGATCAGCTGAGCAGATCACTTGGCCTCTCTCAGCCTCAGCCCCTCCACCTCTGAACAAGCCATTGTTTTCCCTACCCTGCCCACCTAAGGCAAGGATGGAAAGACCACCTATAGCATCAT
The DNA here is from genome assembly GCA_963573935.1 of Arctocebus calabarensis. NCBI lineage: Eukaryota > Metazoa > Chordata > Mammalia > Primates > Lorisidae > Arctocebus > Arctocebus calabarensis. The sequence continues at coordinate 29,193 of CAUYON010111661.1, read as the reverse complement.
CCCTTGCCCTTCAACACTGCTACCAGGTTCATCTCCTCTTGACGTTTGCACTCCAGCTAGGATAGGAGCAGGAAAGGGTACACAGCAGGTGCTGAAGGAGCCGGCCCTGCAAAGCCCTAGCCCTTTTCAGTGTATGTGCTCTCCATCACTTCCACATGCTGCGCCTGCCTGGTTCAAATCCCAGCTCTGCCATTCCTGTCTGCGTGGCTTTGGGCAGGCTGATTCCTCTTTTGTTCCTCCGTTTTCTCGTTGATAAAGTGAGGGCTTGATAAAAATCCACATTAAGTACCTAGCACACAGTAAGCACTCAGTGAGTGGCAGCTCTTCTCATCCCTGTTATTATTCCCCAGCCTGGCAGGGAAAAAAGAGAGAGCAGATGCGATGAGCAAGAGAGTACCAGCCTTCAGGCAAAGGGCACAGAGGCAACAAAGGTTCGGAGTGAGCCCTAGCAGGGCCTCGGCCCCACTAGGTGCTGTCCTGTCTCAGAGCAGCAAGAGCAGTTTGGGACTCCCTGGAGTGGAGCCTACATAAAACCTGAGCTGCTGTGGGGGCGGGGGGCACCAGCCGGGAAACCATGCTCCCAGAGCTCCAAGGAAAGGAGAAGGAGGCACCCTGGGAGACGCCCTGGAAGGACACCCACGCCCACCCCACTGCCAGATTCCCTAAGCCACACACAACCCCAGGGGCCTGTCTTTTCTGTCTGGGGGGAGGGATGGGGTGGGGAGCAGGTGCTTCCTGGTAGTCCAGTAATCCTGACTCCAGGAGGCTGAGTCTGACCGACCACGGCAGCAGACTCAAGCCTGTGGCCACGCCCTGGAAGGTTTAAGCTAGGCAAATTCTCTTCCTTCCCGCCCTCTTCCCACTTTGCCCTTCTCCTTGTGCCCTTTTGCTTTGGGCTCTGCTTGGAAGGATGATGGGGTGAGGCAGGGCCAGCCACGACATCAGAGTCAGGGCTCAGGATGATTCTAGCAGGCAGCTCCTGGCCAGGGAGGAAAGAGGTGGTTCCTGGAGGCCACAGGCTGTGAATGCAGGGCTGGTCATGTGGCAGCAGCCTCTCAGATACAGACACACGTTGACAGCTGTCACCAGCAGAAGGGAGGCTCTGTGGAACTCTCCGTGGTCCTGAGCTCACTTGTGCTTACCAGGGTTCTAGCTTGGCCCTGTGGGTGCCCTTGGCCGTCCTCACCCTGGCCCCTGCCAGTCTCCTTCATGTTTGAGATGGTCACTTCCCGTCTACCACCCTCCGTGTCCCTTCTCTGTCTGCCTCTCTGCACCTGATCTCTGCTGTCCTCAGCTCAGGGGCAGCCTTCAGACACTCAACTCCTCCCACTGGGAGAGGGGCCAGCCGTCATGTCTGTGTCCAGCAGTGGGCAGGCTAAACAGCTAGTGGGCACGTGGAATGTCCCATGAAGGGAATTCTGGAGGTCACCCAGAGCACGCTGTCTCCACTCCTGGGCAGGGATTGGCACATCCACACCCCCAGGCCAGGTACACCTTCAGAGATGGACCCTCACCACCTTCCCAGGAGTTAGCTCATCTGCTTGAAAAGGTGTCTTGACCTCTAGCTGAAGTCCACCTCCCTGGGCTTACTTCCCCCCTCCCCCGTCAGTCCTGCCCTACACAGCCTGAGAGAAAGGCAGGAGGTATATGTTTGCAGTCAGCTATGTCCAGCAGCTCCTGAAGGGCAGGGTAGGCCAGGGGCTATGACAGCCAGGTCTAAACACTGCCTGTGACCTTGGCAGTTATGTCACCTCCCTGTGCCTTATCTCTCCCTTTCCACAAAATGAAAATATAATAGTCTATCTCACAGGGCTATTATGAGAATCCAATGAGTTATTCCATGCAAAAGGCTGGGAAAGACACATAGGCATACAACAGATGCTCAGTAAGACCTGGCCTGCCTTATTCTGGGAGTCTAGAGGATTTGGTGTGGATCCCAGCGCTGTGACTTACTAGCTGTGTGCCCTTAGGCAAGTTACTTAGCCTCTCTGATCCTCAGTCTTCTCAGATGTAAAAGCACACTGTCAACCTCTCTTTTGCAGTCCTGTGGGAGACGTGGATGAGCAAGTGTCAAAGCATTCTGCTTGGAGCTGGCACTTGGTATGTGCTATATAAATGCCTTTTTTCCCTTCCTTCCATTTGGGTTTCTTGCCAGACAACCAAATACAGATGACCCCGCTAAACATGCCAGGCCTTGCTCCTGGCCAGCTTTGTTACCTTTAGTAAAGGTAACAAAGGTAGCTTTGTTAAGGTACAAGGATAGCTGGGCCAATTAGGGGGCTGCTTACCACTGACTGGCACCCCTCACCCCACAGGGCATTTTTCAGCAACTTATCAGGCTGCCTGGACCAAAAGCCAGACCCCAGGGACTCTGGGCCTCACTGATGTTTCTAGACTCCTCTCCCAGCTCAAAGGGCTCTCGAAAAAGAATACTGTCCAAGCTTTCAGCCCAGGCCAATGCCCCTGCCAAGCGCACAGCTGTCCTCTGCTCATCCAATTCTGAGTGCAACCCATTCCAAGCCTTTTGGGCTGCTAGAAATTCTTTCTTCTGCTGTCCTTCATCAGCCTCCATGGAACTTCCACTACTGGTTCCAGTTCCTTCCTGGGAGAAAGCAGAGAAGATAGCGACCACCTTCCCTGGTCTCTGGGGCGAAACAGGGTCCTTCCAGCTAGAAGTTTCATGATTTTATATGGGGTGACAGACAGAGGAGGTGAGCACGGAACATGACAGATCCTGAAGTTTTAGCAAGATTCTAGAAACAGGCTTGGTGCCTGTGGCTCAATGGGCTAAGGCGCCAGCCATGTACACCTGAGCTGGTGGGTTTGAATACATCCCGGGCCCACCAAACAACAATGGTGGCTGCAACCAAAAAATGGTTGGGCGTTGTGGTGGGCACCTGTAGTCCCAGCTACTTGGGAGGCAGAGGCAAGAGACTCGCTTGAGCCCAGGAATTGGAGGTTGCTGTGAGTTGTGATGCTACAGCACTCTATCCAGGGTGACAGCTTGAGGCTCTGTCTCAAAAAAAAAAGATTCTAGAAACCACTGATGCTGTTTGTTTCTTTGACTCTCATGTTTGATTCATTTCTTTGATGAATATCCATCAGGCAGGACTCCATGGGGGCAAGCTTCCATGCAGCGGTCCCTTTACAGCCAATGTATCATCCAGGTGACTGGTGCACATTTACTGAGACCCTGCCATGTGCCAAACACTATTGCTGCACGTGCTGGAAAGAATTCAGAGGCTGGCTTGTGGGGCCACCCTTGGAGACAGGTACGTGTCTCCATTTTGCAGATTAGGAGAAGGGGGCCTCAAGAGGCTGAGTGACTCATGCACAGTGATGGAAGGAAACAGATGGAAACAGACCCCCAACGTGTCCTGTACCTGCAGACCATGGGCTTGACGCCCAGCCAATGGCCTGGATGAGGGAAGGTCTGGTGCTCTATGCAGCTCCCATAACATGCCCAAGAGGAAGAGAGTCTGCTGTGGGAGCTAGGCCTGGTCAGTGACTCTATTTTCCTGGGTAGCCAGAGAGTCCTTTCAAATCCTTTTCACCAGGGGACAGGTGGGACAGCTGATCCTGTGCACATCCACAGGTGAAGAAAGCAAGACCCAAAGAAGAGCTAGAGCAACAAAGGGGGCAGTTCAGATTAATCATCCTCAGGCAACCTCCAATGGGATGGCTGGCTGTGCTCAGAAGCCTTCTGTGGCTCCCACCATCCAGCAATGAGGTTCGTGGCCATCAAAGCCCCAGTCTTGGCTAAACAAGGTGGTTCACACCTATAATCCTAGCACTCTGGAAGGCCGGGGCAGATGGATCACTTGAGCTCAGCTTGAGCAAGAGTGAGGCAAGAGGATCCCCTGGCCCCAAGAGTTTGAGGTTGCTGTGAGCTATATGACACATGGTAGGGTGACAAAGTGAGACAGTTTCAAAAAGAAAACAAAAAACCAACCTTGCCTTATTCATGTTAACAGTGATGGCCACCACTTTTCATAGGCTTAATATGTGCCAAGCAGGCATTAGCTGATGGCTTTATGTGGACTTTACCATCCTTGGAGGGTGAGATTATTATCCCCACGTATAGACGGGCAAACTGAGGCTCTGAGGGTAAAGTAACTTATAAACCGTTCCTCTGCTCACCTGTGCAAAGCTATTGCTTTCCTCCACCTAAATGGGGCATGGGGTGGAAAAGAGGCAGGCCTCAGCCCCGGGCTCCAAAAGGCTCTGAGCAGAGTGAACAATGCCAGCCTGAGCTAATCTACTCTGCCTTTAGCACTTTCTGTCATGGTGGGAATGTTCTAGGCCTGCAGTATCCCACATAGTAGCCCTAGTGTATCTATGAGCATTTGAAATTGGTGGTAGCAGCTGAGGAAATAATGTATAATTTAATTTTAATAACCATATGCTCTAGTGGCTACTGCATTGGACCATGCAAGTTTAGACTGAATTGGGGAGAATGGGGGCACAAACAGGCTTCAAGGAGCAGCCCCAGGGCTTCCAGCCTGCCTGGGAGACAGTGGAGATGGCAGGAGGCAGGGGCAGGACAGTGGTAAGCTGAGGACATGGTCCCAGCAGAGGGCTCATTAAACACTGGGTGACTGTGGGAGGGCAGGATGCAGCTCTGGAGGCAGCCTGACAGCCCAGAATGGGGGCATTAACAGATGACTGGCAGAGGGAACCAGGTGCTCCCAAGGTTGGGGGCAGCGGGGAGAGGCATACAGACGTGGGGGATGGGAACACAGGACCTGGGGAACATCCAGGGAGGAGGAAGAGGAGAAAGGGCCTTGGAGGGACACAGCAGGGGGCCCTGGAAGGACAAGAGGGAGCAGCTGGGGTGGGACTCCTCCATCTCCCATCTTTGCTGTCCCCAATGGCAGAAAAGGAACTCTATGAACACCAAAAGCAGATGACAGACGCCCCACCTTGGCATGGGGACCAAGATCATGGTTCAGAGGGGCTCTTAAGGCTGTGCCAGCTTTGTACACATGGTTCCCAGACCACAGAAGCACAGTCAAGCCCACAGTGGGAAGTGGTGGCAGAGAAGGGAGCTGCAGGAAATGACACCAGCCCTTGGAGCATCCAGTGAGCTACATAACAGCTGGGAGGAATCACAGGAAGGAAGAAGATGGCCTGAGTATGATGGCTCACACCTGTAATCCCAGCACTCTGGGAGGCTGAAGCAGAGGATTGCTTGAGTTCACAAGTTCAAGACCAACCTGGGCAAAAGCAAGACCCCCCCCTACTAAAAATAGAAAAATTAGCCAGGTATAGTGGCATGTGTCCCAGCTACTTGGGAGACTGAGGCAGGAGAATCCCCTTGAAGTTGCTGTGAGCTGTGATGACGTCATGGCACTGTCTACTCAGGGCAACAGGGGTGCGAGTCTGTCTCCAAAAAAGGGTGGGAAAGGGACCAGGCGCAGTAGCTCATGCCTGTAATCTTAACACTCTGGGAGGCTGAGGTGGGTGGAATGCCTGAGCTCATAGGTTCGAGACCAGCCTGAGCCAGAGCAAGACCCCATCTCTAAAAATAGCCGGGCGTGTGGCAGGTACCTGTAATCCCAGCTATTTGGGAGGCTAAGGCAAGAGAATCACTTAAGCCCAAGAGTTTGAGGTTGCTGTAAGCTATGACACCATGGCACTCTACCAAGGGTGACGAAGTGAGACTCTGTCTTGAGCCCTGCCTCTGCCGCTGGGGGAGGACGTGGGGAGGCAATGAAGCTACACCTTGCCCAGATCCTGCAGCTCCTCAGTGGGAGAGTGGCAGCAGTCCTCCTGCTGCTCTGGGAAACTGAGCACCGCAATTATCTTCCTGCTGGGAGTGGTCCTGATGGGGCATGTGCACAGCTGGCTGCCTCTGGGGCTGCAGAAGCTAGAACAATAAGCCCTTTCTCTCTTCCATTCCCAATTACTCCGAGTCCAACCCAGCCTGCCCAGGCATTTCTGCTCTGGCCTATGCCCCAGGGGCTCCAGCTGAGCCAGGTCTAGACCCTGAGCCACAGTGGGGGCAGCTCTTGTTTCTCTGGGGGGTGCAGTGAGAAGCTGGAGCAACAGTGCTGCACCTCCTCTGCAGCAGCCCCACCTGCTTCCACCCCCAATAGCACCAGCAGCTCCAAGGATGGGCTCAAACACTCCCCAGCCACATGACTGTCCCGCTGAAGTCACAGCCCTGCCCTTTCCGAGTCTCTGCAGGTGATGGAGAAGGTCCTGAGGAAATGGGGTGCCCATCTCCTTAGTTTTAGGAGGATGTTTGCCGGCAGTGGTAAGGACAGGGCACTACAGCAGGGCAGGCCTGGACAAGGGGCCCAGCCCGCTTGTGTCAGGATTGGCTCCACTGGACACATGCAGGAGGCCCTCACCAATACAGGGAACACCACGCAAGGCTGCAGGTGCTCGGCCCACTGCTTAAGTCCTTTCTCTTCACTTGGCACATCCTACCAGACCCTGTAATGTATTATAATAAGGCCCTTAGCAGACGTGCCCTTGGGGACACAAAGACATCTCCAGCAACCAGGACCCACCTCGTCACCATAGGTAGGATTGCGCATGGCTTCCTGGAGGAGTCTTAAGGAATGGACCAACACCAACCAGGAGAAGAGACACAGAGTGAACACATGGGTGGGCAGCACCTACAGAGGCCCGAAGGAGACACTGGCAGCTGGCTTTTGGGGTGGGGACCATCACCCTGAGGATATGGGACACATTACTCCCTCCTCACATGCAAGTCCTGGAGGAAGGTGCCATAGTTTCTAGCACTTTCCCCTGGTGGTGGATGCAGGGCCACCAGCCTAGGCTCATGTGTGGCCCACACATTTCTGACAGCAGTGACATGCCCAGACCAGCCTTCGTAGACCTGGTCCCTGGATACCCTCTTGGAGGGAGTCTGCCTGGCTGCCCTCTGGGGCAGGCTCTGCCAAGCCCAGTCCTCCCACTGGTTATCCTTGAGTGACTCTAGCGGTGATCATTCTGCACTGCCAGGCACACCCTGCCAGGGTCCTCCAACTTCCCGAGGGCCAGCCCCAACCTCTGGCCCAGGCCATAGTTGTGTCAGAGCTTCGCACCCTGGACATGCGGGGTGTAACCTTGGATCTGTCACGCACACTCTCTGGGGCTCTGCTTCAAGACTGAAGACTGTCTTGGGCTAAGGACCAAGTGAATAATAAACATTCCAGACAGGGCAAACCATGTCCCAGCTGGCACTGAGTCCCAGCTCAGGCCAGGCTCTGCCCCCACTCACCAATAGGCTCCTCAACACCTGTTGTGCACCTGAGTCCCGGACGCACATCCGTCTCCTGACAGCTGGGACAAGGGTTCAATGGTCCCCATGTGCCCCTCAGGTGGTTTTCTGACCCCAGGATATGGGCAAGAAGGTAAAAGCAGAGCCATCACTCTCCAACCCACCGACAGCATGAAATGATGTTCTGCAAACTACAGCGGGCTGCACACACCCACTGGGGTGCTCTCCCACTGGGCAGGCTCTGCACCCCAAGACCTCCTCCTGCCTGTGTGACAAAATAAGCCACCTCCTCTTTCTGAGACTCGATTTCCATACAGTGAAATCAGAACTATTTTGGCACCACAGCCCAGGTTTCCTGAGATATTGAATTGAGATTATGCAACAAAACTCAAGTCTCTCTTTCCTTTTTTTTTTTTTAATTAAGTTTATGTTTTGTTGTTGTTGTAGTTTGGCTGGGGCCAGGTTTGAACTTGCCACCCTTGGTATATGGGGCCGGCACCCTATTCACTGAGCCACAGGCGCCACCCAAGTCTCTCTTTCCTGTTTGTGCCATAAAAATGAATTACAACCACTAATATTCACTGTCCTGGGTGATGGTCAGGAAGACACCTTCTGTTTTTTTTTTTTTTAGAGATAGAGTCTCACTTTGTTACTCTCAGTAGAGTGTCGTGGCGTCACAGCTCACAGCAACCTCCAGCTTTTGGGCTTAGGTGATTATTCTCTTGGTTTAGCCTCCCAAGTAGCTGGGACTACAGGTGCCTGCCACAATGCCCAGCTATTTTTTTGTTGCAGTTTGGCCAGAGTCAAGTTCGAACCCGCCACCCTCAGTATATAGGGCCAGCACCCTACTCACTGAGCCACAGGCACCGCCCAAGAAAGGTACCTTCTTGATGTTTCACATAAACCAGCCCCTCTGTGTTTCCAGAAGTGGCCCACACCTGTCAGTCTTGCAATCACCATCCAACAGATAATAACTGAAGAAATATTTATTGAATGGCTTCCACGTGCCAGGCACAATGCCAGGCCCTAGTGCGTACCTGTGCGCTGGTCCAGGAGCTCAGTTCATGCCCTGTCTGCACCTTTACCTATGCCCCTTTCCCTCCATCACTCACCCTTCACCTCAACCACATGGCAGGCCCTGGGGAGCAAGAGGACAGACTGGGCAGCTAGGATAAAAGCAATGTGGGGGGGCATGATGGATGAAGAGCTAAGGACACGAAAGAGCAGAGGCTGAGATCACAGGTGGGGGCTAGACCACAGGATCAGGGTCACAGGGATTGGGGGATCCTGTAGCTTGGGGGCCTCTGTGAGGGTAGGCAATGGTTCTTGGAGGATCTAGGCCTCCGCACCCCCAGGGCAGCATTTTTCAAACTACTCTCCCTTGGCGGGATTCTGACTCAGCAGGGCTGGCTGGGGTCTGGGAAACACGAATTCTCCCCAAGCTGCCCAGTGAGGCCGAACAGCCTTCCAAAGACAGGGCCCAGCAGGGTGACCGCATGAAGGCTGCAGGAGGGGGCCTGCGAGTGGAGACTGGAGGTGCTGTCCTGGGGGTGCAAGTCTCAGAGATCAGGCCCCATGGAGAGCCCATGAAAGAAGGGGCAGGTCTGGGTGGCCAAGAGAGGCTGCTCCCTGGGGTCTTCCAGGCTGGACACAATCCCAGTCCCACCACTTCTCAGCTGTGAGCCCTGACTCTGGACATCCTCACACAGCCAAATGGGAATGATAATTGTACCTACCTCCTGGGAAGATATGAAGCACTGATGGGACGACGCTACAAAGGGCTTGGCCCTGTCCCCAGTACGTAGGAAGTGCTCAATAAAGAGCAGCAAGCTATGAAGACCTGGAGGTTGAGGTGAGGAGGACAACCTTGAAAGTCAGATCCCAAAGCCCATCTTGGCTGCCCTCCCTCGCTCAGACTCCCCCACCCTGCTCTGGGCTCGTGGGAAGTCCCCGGCCTGCCTGGAGAGGACAGTGAAAGTCAGGCCCTGTATCTGCACAGCCTCCCGATTCTGGCCTTCACCAGGAAAGAGGCTTTCCTCCCAGGGGATTCCCATTAAAGAGGGGACCAAAGTTTTGAGCAAAAATAAGCTCTCAGTTTCAAAACAATGGAGTAATTAGGTATGTGAATTATTTCTATTGTTCCAATTTTATTTTTATAGAAAAGATGAAAATAAGTGAGCCAATGGGGAATTTCCACTGAACGCAGTAAAAGAGAAAGTATTTTAGGACTTCCTTGGGTCCCTTTGTCAGCCCCATTTTAGACCACAGGAGGGAGTTCCCAGGCCTTCCACCAGGACTGCTTCCGGCCCATGGGCAGTTCCACCCCCTCCCAGAGCCTTGCTGTCCCCTTGGGGACATGGGGACAGTAACCCCTCCCAAGAAAGCCCCTATCCCTCCATCCTCTGAGGATGCCCTCTGGAAGGCCAGTCTCCTCAATCAGGGAGGGAAGACAGAGAGGAAAGGGCAGGGTTAAGAGGACTAAGAATCATTCGTTCATTTGCATGTTTACTGAGCACCTCCCCAGTGTATCTGCCACTGAAAGTCTATAGGGACTAACAAATATGCCAAGAAACCGCCTGTGGCTCAAAGGAGTAGGGCGCCCGTGCCATATACTGGAGGTGGCAGGTTCAAACCCAGCTCCAGCCAAAAACTACCAAAAAAAAAGAAAAAGAAACTGGCAGGGTGTTCTGGGGCCTGCGGCAAGGAGACCAGGACTCACGGGCTTCCCTGAGCCAGTGACACGCCAGCTAAGATGTAAAGGGCAGGTCAGTGCCAACCAGAAATTTTGCCTCAACTTCCACATGTGTAGAGGGGATGATCATGATACCTGTGTCATGAGTTACCATAGGGACGTGATAAATATTAATAGCTATTGATATTTTCAAGAGCAGGCACGTGCACATCTGAGGGGCTGTGTGGTTGAGGCTTGTCCCCAGCAGCAGCAAGGGAAAAGGTCTGATTAGGGGTGGAAGGCTGGTGTCACAGAGGAAGAAGTGCGTGAGGGGGCTTTGGATGAGTGACAGAGTTTCAGGGGGCAGAGGAGGGGGTCAAATAGGATATATATTTAAGTAGAGGGAACAGCACAAGCAAAGGAATAGAACTTGAGGTAGGTACCTGTTTGGACCAGATCTCAGAGCTCTGTTAGTCCAAAATTTGGGTCCAGCTGGACCATCTGGACTGTTCCATGCAGAACCCCAAGGCCAAGCCAAGATGGATAGAAGCCCCTGGGGTGAGAGGCCAAAACAGGAGTGAGGCAGGGTCAGGAGTACAGAGGGTCTCAGGACAGGACACCACAAGCTCTCTGTCCCCTCTGGCCTCATCCAGGGCTGGTGAAGGATGGCTTTGGTTCCAGCCTCCAGGCCTATCCAGCCACCTCTTGCAAGCCCTTCTCACTTAGAGTATTGCCAGCAGCTCCCCAGTCTATCTGACTAGCACTCTCTGGAGCCTTTCTTTCTTATTCAGACATTACTTATTAAGCACCCACTGAATGCCTAGGTGCTAAAGCTGGCACATATCAGCTCCTTTTATGACACGCTTGTGCTCAACATCGGCCATGCTAGGAGGATTTACACCTAGGGAATCAGCCCGCACTTCCATCAAAAATTTTAGTTCTCTAGACAGCAGCTGCCAGGCTACAAGTGCCCCCCACCTAAGCAATGGATACAGAAAGACAGGTCCCTGACCACAGGGACTCACACTCAGAGGGGAAGATATCAGGGACATGAACAATGTGTCTACTGGGGCAGGCAGTGGTCTCTGAGGGGGCATAGGTGGATGAGGAGACCCATTCTGGAAGCAGGCAGTAAATGGAAATGACGCCAAGCTGTTAAAATAGTAATAGTGTGCCCATTTTAGACACGAGGAAGCTTAGGCATAGAGATTTAGAGTCACCAATCCAGTCACACAGTAAGAGGTGGCAGGGTTGCAGATCCTGCTTTTATCAATTGTTCCCATGTTCTCCCCCCGAGCCCGGCAGCCAGCACAGGGCTAGGCAGACTGCAGGTGGCTGGTGGCATCTGTTGCCCTAGAAGAATCTTTTATTTTTGAGACAAGAGTCCCACTCTGTTGCTCCAGGCTAGAGTGCAGTAGTGTCATAGCTCACAGCAACCTCAAACTCTTGGGCTCAAGCAATCTTGACTCAGCCCCCACAATACCCAGCTAGTTTTTTCTAGTTTTTAGTAGTGATGCGGTCTTGCTCTTGCTCAGGCTGGTCTCAAACTCCTGAGCTCAAGCAATCCAGCTACCTTGCCTTGCAGAGTGCTAGGATTACAGGTATAAGCCACCACAAGATTCTAATATCTTTTTTTTTTTAGATTTAGTCTCACTTTGTCACCCTCGGTAGAGTGCTATGGCATCACAGCTCACAGCAACCACAAACTCTTGGGCTTAAGTGATCCTCTTGCCTCAGCCTCCAGAGTAGCTGAGACTACAGGCACTTACCACAACACCCAGCTATTTTTAGAGATGGGGGGGATCTCACTCTGGCTCAGGCTGGTCTTGAACCTGTGAGCTCAGGCAATCCACTGGCCTTGGCCTCCCAGAGTGCTAGGATTACAAGCGTGAGCCACCTCGCCCAGCCCCAGCTTTTATTTTATTTTATTTTATTTTCAGAGACAGAGTCTACCTCTAGCTCAGGCTGGAAAATTCTAATATCTTGAGGGCAAGGCTTGTGTGCACGCTACCCAGCACCCTGAGGACATTGCACTTCCTGACCTGAATTGAAAGAGATTCAGCCCCCCCATGTGTAGGACCAGAGGTGGCTGGGAAGAGGGGGTGCATCACATAGCATGGGGAAAAAGAGGCTTTGGCCTTGGGGCAGAAGGATGCCCTGACTACCTTGACTGGGTGAATGGGTGCCCACGAGGGCAAGAGGAGTCTGTCTCTGAAGACTGCCCTGCCTCTGGCCACTCACCACTTAGCTCATCTCAGCACACGCAGGTTGCCCCCAGCTCCCTCCAGTTCACGTGCAGTTCTCACATGGCCCTCTTACCAGAGCTGCCCGGTGAAGCTGGCCTGGCTGCCAGTTGGCATCAGTGTCCTCATTTTATAGGTAATCATACCAACCACACCAGCTGGCAATTTCCTGAGTGTTTCTCAGGTGCCAGGCACCCTACACCCATCACCACATTCAAACCTCTTTGTAATCCATCCCACAAATTCTCCCCATTTAACAGATGTGGAAACTGACTCAAGATGCTGAAGTGGTCCACCTACTACATTAGAAGGGATCACCAATGTGCATGAGGCAGCCCTGACCACATCAGTGCCCCAGGCAGACGATGGCCAGCATCGCTCCTTGCTCTGTCTTGGCTCCCTGCTGTCCTGAGAAGCAAGTGCCAGCTCCCTGGTGTGGCCCACCATCCCACCTCAATTCCACCTGGCTCTCCCTCCCTCAGTCTCTTCCCCTCTCTTGGTCTCACTTGCCACAGTGGTCACCCCCTCCTCTCCCACCTCTCAACACACATGGGCGTCACACCTCCTTGGCACTTACATCTCCAAGTCCAGGCTCAGGCCATTCCCTCTGCCCAGATGCCCTTCCCACCTTTCTCTGCCCAGAGAGCTCTTCTGGCTTCCTGTCATCATCTCTTCCTGTAAGTTGTCTCTCCTCCTTGGGCTGGGACCCCTCTTTCAAACTTCTAGGCCCCTGAGCCTATCCTCTCAGCACTGGGCAGCATGGATGACCACACGGCGCTGCCAGCTCCGGGGAGGAGGCTCGTCAGGCTCTCCTCTCCATTCTCAGGCTTGGCCACATGCCTAGATCTTCAGTAACTGCGCCCCTCTCCCCAAGTGACACACCAGTGCCCACGAACCTCCCTCCCAACCAAGACCTATCTGGACTGGTGTCCCAGGAAAGAAGCGGGGACCACAGAGGAATCCCACAGGGGTTGTGTGGGACTCGTTCCCACACCTCATCAGGGGTTGTTTTGGGGGCCTGAGAGAGTCGTTGGACCCTGGACCCCAAGGCTGGCTGAGCTGCATCCTTTTTTGCTGCACCCCAGCCCAGGCACCCCACTACACACATATATTCAGGCACGCTCCCCTCCCCACCCCCGGTTCCAGAAGTCACTATTTGCAGATATTTATAGCGCCCTCCCACAGCCGGGTTCCCTCCCCCGCCCTGGACAGTGCGGCGCAAAGAACCGGAGTCCCCCCTCCGCCCCGAAGATTGGGGGCTTTCTCTCCTCTCGCCTCCGCCCGGTCCCCAGGGGCAGCTACAGCCCAGCCCCGCACCCGCCCAGCACCCCTACTGCGCCTGGGCCTCTGCCGCCGCAGTCTGGGGTCGAGGGGGTGGGGGAGGCGGGCGCAGAGGCCTCCCACCCGGAGTCCTGCGCCGCGCCGGAGGTTGGGGAGACGCAGCGCACAAAGCAGGGCTCGAGCCCAGCGCATCGGTGACGCCCCCCGCCCAGCCGGGGGAGGGGGTCGCAGCGCCGAGGCTCTGCCCTCTGGGGCTGGGGAGAGCTTCGCGGAGCCGCCGGAATGGGGGAGGGGGCGGCGGGGCAGAGCGGCTTCCCTGTATCACGCCCCTCCCGGTCCCCAACACCCCCGCCCCCCAAAGTCACGCTCGAGGAGGGGGCCGCGGAGCGATGCTGAGGGCGCTGTTAGTGCGGAGCCGGAGGCGGGGGGCCGGGAGCGCGGGATGAAGGGCTGCGACACGGACCCCCCAGGACGCGGGGGTCAACTCACCCATCGCCTGCTGGGTCTCAGCAGCGGCGGCGGCGGCTCCGCGGCCCCCGGGGCCCCCGGCGGGGAGATGCTGGCGTCCGCCGCAGCCTCTCGCCCCATCCCGGGCTCCGGCGGCGGCGGCTGCGGCGGGCGCCCGGCATCTCAGGCGGCGCGGCCCCGGCCCGGCCCGATCCCCGCCCCCCACCCCACCTCCGCCCGTCCCGCGGGCCCGGCGCGGCCGCTGGGCTGCACCCCGGGGGGCGGCGGGGCCCGGCGAGCGGACGGCGCGGGGGAGGGACCCGCGGCAGGCGCGCTGGGGTGCGGCGGCGAGGCCGAGCGCCGCGCGGAGGTGCCCGCTCCCGCCGGCTCGGGCTGCTCCGGACCCCGCCCCGCCCCCACCGGCGCCCCTCCCCTCCCCTCCCCTCCCCCGCCCGCCGGGCCCCGCCGGCCGCGCCGCGCCGGGCCGGGGGCGCCTAGCACCGCAGACTCGGGCCGCCGCCGCCGCCGCCGCCGCAGGGCTGCGCCTCCCGCGTGTGCTCGTATCAGAGGTGTGTGTGCGAGTGAGAGTGCGCGCGCCCCTGCCTGCGACCGCGCGTGCGGAGGCCCACGGCCGGGGGCGGCCTGTGCGGGGGTGTGTGTGACGGGAGGCGGGGCAGGCCGAGTGTGTGTCTGGTGCGCGCTTAGAGCGGTGTGTCGGGTCTTGTTTGTGCGTAGATGTGTGTGTGTGTGTATCTGTTCTGCAGCGTGCTTGGGTCTGTGTGACTCGATAGTCTCCAGGTCCGTGCATGTGTGTTCATAGACGTGCAGATCCGTGTCGTGGTGTGTGCGTGGATCTGGGTGGCTGTGCCCGCTTAAACGTGGACGTGATTGTGTGCATGCATTTGTGAGCGTGTGCAGAGGCCTGGTCTTGTGTGTACATGGTGTTGGGCCTGATGCTGAGTCTACTCAAGTCTCTGTGTCTGATTTAAGATGTAGGTGACCGCCCTACACTGATCCGTGTCCTTCCAACCCCCTTCTTCCACTCTTATGGAAGTGGAAGCCACATGCACTCTCTCCAAGTGACTTGGCGGGGAGCGAACTTCCTTTCCCGCGCCTTTCTGGAAAGGCACCCGAGGCCTGCCTACCTCTTCAACCTCTCCTGCCACATAACCACTGGTGGTTCTCTGAGGACTCACCCTTTAGCACCCTGGACGCTCATGAACTTGCTCTGGGTCGTCCCTCTCAGGGCTTGGAGGCTCTTCCACGTGCTTCCAGCCTTTCCAGTGGTGTCGCTCTGGGGCCTGCAGAGCAGTCACTTCCCCTGGCTGTGCAGTGTACACTGGGTATGCAGCAGGTACCATTACATGTACCATCAGCAAAGGTTGTATGGCAAGGAGACACTTCCAAGGCTGGGTTCCTGCAAATGTGCTCAAGGTTGGTCTTATAGGCCTTTGGCCAACCATCAGCACTGCCTGGGGCTGGTTTTCCTGCTCCAGGTACCCCTATCTTAACTAAGCAGCCAGAGTGATTCTTTTACAGCAGGTATCTGAGCAGGTCACCCCCTGGCCTGAACCCTCTCACTCGCCTGCAGCTAAGTTGAGTGCATTGGCTTGGACCTTATCTTCAGCATTATCACTACTGCTCGCCCCACCCCCAAGGGGTGGGCAAACTATTTCCTGATTGTAAATATTTCAGGCTTTGCCAATCATACAGTGTCTTTCCCAACTACTCAGCCCTGCCATCGTAGCATAAAATCAACCCTAGACAATATGTAAAGGAATGAGCCTGGCTGTGTTCCAATAAAATTTTACTTATGGACACCAAAATTTGAATTTAATTTGATTTCATTTTCTTTTTCTTTTTCTTTCTTTCTTTCTTTCTTTTTTTTTTTTTTTTGAGACAGAGCCTCAAGCTGTCACCCTGGGTAGAGTGCTGTGGCATCACAGCTCACAGCAACCTCCAATTCCTGGGCTCAAGCTAGTCTCCTGCCTCTGCCTCCCAAGTCTGGGACTATAGGCGCCCGCCACAACGCCCGGCCATTTTTTGGTTGCAGCCGTCGTTGTTGTTTGGCAGGCCTGACAAACCTGCCAGCTCAGGTGTACGTGAGCTGGCGCCTTAGCCCGTTGAGCCACAGGCGCCGAGCCTTGATTTCATTTTCTTTTTTTTTTTTTTTTTTTTTGGTAGAGACAGAGTCTCACTTTATCGCCCTCCAACTCCTGGGCTTAGGTGATTCTCTTGCCTCAGCCTCCCGAGTAGCTGGGACTACTGGTGCCCACCACAACGCCCGGCTATTTTTTTCTGTTTTGCAGTTCGTAGAGGCCGGGTTTGAACCTGCCGCCTTCGGTATATGGGGCCGGCGCCCTACTCGATGAGCCACAGGCACCACCCCCTTGATTTCATTTTCGTGTGAAAATGTGTCCTGCAACAATATTATTCTTTCAGTTTCCCCCAACCATTTGAAAATGTAAAAACCATTCCTGGTTCTCACTGTTCTAAGAGAGAACATTTCCTTTATAACATCTTAACACCTGCTTGCAGTACCATTGTTGCTACCTAACCAAGTTCATTGCCCACTGCCCAAGAGACAGCAGGGATTACAGCAGGAAAAGGGTCTAATTCTATGAGTGCTAAGTAGGGAGATGGGAGGAATTTCTCAAATCCACCTCCCAGAGAATTTGGGATTTTTAAAGATAGTTTGGCAGGCAAAAGTCTCTGCCAGTGTTGTTGTTGTTGTTGTTGTTTTTGAGACAGTCTCACTTTGTTGACCTCAGTAGAGTGCCATTGCATCATGACATCATAGCTCACAGCAACTTCAAAACTCTTGGGCTTAAGTGGTCCTCTTGTCTCAGCCTCGGGAATAGCTGTGGCACCCACAACAATGCCTGGCTAATTTTTCCTATTTTTAGTAGAGATGGGGTCTCATTCTTGCTCAGGCTGGTCTCAAACTCTTCAGCGTGAGCAATGCACCCACCATGGCCTCCTAGAGTGCTAGGATTACAGGTGTGAGCCACCACGCCAGGCTTCAATGCCAGTGTTTTTCGACCTTTTTTATCTCATGACACACTTGAACCTATAGTTAAACTTCCGCAACATACTTAAATTATGTTGATCAAAAAAAAAAAGATAAAAAGAAGAATGTACTTACTGTGCTTTGAACTTGTTTCAAAAATAATTCAATTAATGATTTTTAAAAATTTTCAAGGCACACCTGAGATCCTCTCACAGCAGCACAAAGTGACCACCCTGGTGCTTCAGCCTACCGGTTGAAAATCACTGGTCTTTGTAATCGGCGTAATCGGATCTGGTAATTGTCTGGGTTCAGGGCAGAGCCATAGGGCAGTATAGACTGTCTTCTGTGCTGACCAGGTTCTTGGGTAGGGGGTCACAAGACAGGTTGAGTCAGTTCCTTGGTATGGGTGCCTGGTCTAGGTGAAAGGTGATGTTATCTATGGAGAAAACTATGAATCTTCATGACCACCAGCTTTGTGACTCCTGAGTAGCAATGATAGGAAAGTAAACTAGGGGACAGTCGTGACTGCACTTTTGCAAAGTTTAGGCCTTTATCACAGTGCCTAGCACCCCTTCATTAATTTGTAAGGATGATTTCACTGTCAGTCCCCCCAAATCCAATCTGTTTACCCTCCCAAAACGTCAGCCCGCTCTTCTGCACCTGCCTCTTCAGCCCAGTCTGCCTTCTCTCTCTACCCCTGACAACTGCACACACATGCTCTTCCTGCTCCCACATGCCACAGGTCTCCCTGCACCCCTGCCTGGGACTCCTGCCCATCTGGAAAGGGCCATCTCACAGACACTTTCCTTCCCCAGAAGAATCTTTTTCCCTCCCCTGACCTTCTGCAGCAACTTTGAGCATCCCTCTGCGCGTGAGAGAAGTGCAATATGTGGGCACAAAATATCACATCTCTCCATTTCTGTTGCTCCCAGCAAAGGGGAGGAAATGAAAGGTCCTGCTGGGAGGAGCAGACCAGGAAGGCCCGGAGCCAGGCTCCACCCAGCCCTTTGCCAGGATGCTCAGGTTGGGGGTTCTGCAGCTCTCATCTGTCATCACCTCATCACTTGTCACCTCGGGTGTACTCTTTCTATCCCTGAGTAGCTCTGCTCTGCCCCCCATAAAACTGTGAGCCCCACAGGTGTAGAACAAGACCCCAGCTATATTGTGACTTTTTGTTCTTTAATTTTTAATTTTATTTTATTATGGTTTTTATGTTCATTTTTGAGACAGTCTTGCTCTGTCGCTTGGGTAGAGTGCCCTGGTGTCATAGCTCGCAGCAACCTCAAACTCTTGGGCTTAAGAGATCCTCTTGCCTCAGCCTCCTGAGTAGATAGGACTACAAGTGCCCGCCATGACACCTGGATTTTATTCTATTTTTAGTAGATATGGGGTTTCTCTCTTGCTCAGGCTAATATCAAACTCCTGAGCTCAGGCAGTCCACCCACCTTGGCCTCCCAGAGTGCTAGGATTACAGGCGTGAGCCCATGCACCCAGCCTGTTTTTTAATTTTTTAATGCATTTAGGTTAATAGATTATAGCAGCATGAAGTGCAAATTTGAAATTTACCAAATGGTGTCCAGTGGAAGGTAAGCCCAGGCTGTGGCCCCAGACACCAAACATCCCTTGAAGTAAGTATCTTACCCTCACAACATATTCATTCATTCCTTCCTTCCTTCCTTCCTTCCTTCCTTCCTTCCTTCCTTCCTTCCTTCCTTCCTTCCTTCCTTCCTTTCTTTCTTCTTTCTTTCTTTCTTTCTTGAGACAGAGCCTAAAGCTGTCACCCTGGGTAGAGTGCTGTGGCATCACAGCTCACAGCAATCTCCAACTCCTGGGCTCAAGTGAGTCTCCTTACTCCGCCTCCCAAGTAGCTGAGACTACAGGTGCCCACCACAACGCCTGGTGATTTTTTGGTTGCAGCTGTCATTGTTGTTTGGCGGGCCGGGCTGGATTCGAACCCGCCAGCTCAGGTGTACATGGCTGGCGCCTTAGCTGCTTAAGTCACAGGCGGGCGCTGAGCCACTTTTTTTTTTTTGGTAGAGAGAGTCTCCTCGGTAGAGTGCCGTGGTGTCACACAGCTCACAGCAATCTCCAACTCCTGGGCTTAGGCGATTCTCTTGCCTCAGCCTCCCAAGTAGCTGGGACTACAAGCGCCTGCCACGACACCCAGCTATTTTGTTGTTGTTGTTGCATTTCGGCCAGGGCCAGGTTTGAACCTGCCTCCCTTGGTATATGGGGCCGGCACCCTACTCACTGAGCCTCAGGCGCCACCCTCACAACATATTTCTTGATGCAACTCTTTTAATGTGAAGCCATTTTGTTGTAATCTGAAAACCAGTGTGTCACACTTTACTGCTTGACTCTCTTTTGGTTATTTATTTATTTATTTATTTATTTTTTTGCAGTTTTTGGCCGGGGCTGAGTTTGAACCCACCACCTCCGGCATATGGGGCCGGCTCCCTACTTCTTTGAGCCACAGGCATCACCCTCTTTTGGTTTTTTAAAATAAGGTGCAAAACCAACATGCTCACCTATCCAGGAGACCCCAGCCCCTGTCTCTCTCCCAAATTCCCCAGGAGAGTTGCCCTGCTCAGTGTCGGTGGGGGTCAGGAGACTCTGGGCCTGTTGGCCTGCTCTTCATCCTCCCATGTAGGTCTTTTTTTTGCTTATACATGTGTCTGTTAGGTTTCCACTTTTTGCCTTCACAAAATTAAAAAGGCTTAAAAATTAATAACAATAACAATATTTAAGATAAGGACGAATGAAGATAAATACATTCAAAAAAGAAATCAGACGATTGCTGCATCGAAATCTTAAGCAATAATAATAATGCAAAGAAGGTAAAATTCACATTGTCAGATAAGAGTATGTCTATTACAGAAGGCTTTGACTCTGAGGTCACCATACAGGTCTTTTTTTCCCTGAACTTTCCAGATTCCCAAGCTTCTTGGGAGGCCAGAGAGGAGCCAAATTTGGTTGGGACTGTGCCAAAGTCCACCTCCGTCTTCTCAACATGGCTTTCAGTGCGTTGGGGGCTGTGTGGTAAGTATGTGTCACCCAGCCCGTCAGAGATGACAAGTGACTTACTGGGTCACACACAACCAGCCCCTAGTATGACCAGGCACCGCAGGCCCCACCCTTCCCCCTCCCATCTCGGGTCCTGTGGGACCAGAAGGGGAAACAACTCCCAGTCCTTCCTCCACGTGCCCCTATCACTCTTTCCCCTCCTGTATTTACAGAGGCCTGGCACACGGTGAGCGCAGTAGGTGCCCAGCAGGTGGAGAGGCCAGATGCCAGGTGATTAAGTCTTGGCTTCTAATCCAGCTCCACCTGGATCACTAGTGTGCCAGTGATTTCAGTGCCCTACACCTCAATTTCCTCATCCATAATGGGACTAATCACTACCCTGACAAAACATTGACATCAGTGAATTCTGGATTTCTCTGTCCTCTACCTCCCCTTTGCTACTTTCCATTCTACATGTACCATGATGTGTGTGTGGGGGGGGGCTTGGCAGGTGGCCTTCCTGTCCCATCCCTCCCCTGGAAGCTGGGCTGCTGGGAGAAGCCCAGATACAAGATTAAGCAGCCCTGGGCGGTGTTGCCTTACAGCCCTACCATCTCCTTTCACCTATTTGGCTCTGGGAACAATTGTTAGGTCTGTTATCCTTTCAGCAGCTGCACCTGGCCCCCAAAGGTAGTTGCTGTTCTGCCCTCCCTGGCCCTGGGTTTCCAGGTAGAGCAGCTCCTGACCCATGCCACGGAGGCCAAGCACCACCCTGTCAAGGGTCTTGGGCAAGGAGCATGGCAGTGCAGTGGGCAGAGCAGCCGGGGCTCTGCACGGGAAGTCTTAGCTTGTTTGACTGTAGAGCTGGCGTGAAGGTGGCTGCCGAGAGCATGTGGGGAGGGAATGGGGGGGTGGACTAGGGGAGAGGGCAGCACCAGGCAGACTCCAAAGATATTTCATAAGTGTCCCATCCCTTCCTTCCCTCCCCTGTAGGTGAGGTCATCAGACCTGTCCCCTTCCTAACGCCCCATATGAACTCCATTCATCCCTCCATCCACTTATCACTGAGCCCCTCTAGAGAGCATACAGCAGGCAGCCCTCTAAAGTGTTTGCAATGTCTCTGACCGATCTCTGTACCTGGCACATATAAGTCCTGCCCTGAAGGCCTTTCTGGAAAAACTCTTATACATCCTTCAAGACCCAGCTCAGATGTTCCCTCTCCACTTAAGCCTTTTCAGGGCTTCCGGTTCCAGGGGCCCTGCTCATGCTCCATTTGGAGAGTTCCCACCTCAAAGCCTTTGGGGCTCCTGGAGCCTGTCTGGAATGTCCCTCCCGGCCTGTCTCTTAGTGTTCATCCCCCATCTCAGCCTCCAGGGCGCAGCTCAACAGCTCTGTGGGCCCCCTCTCCACAGAGTCTTCTCTCACTTCCTCTCCTAGGACCTGAGAACCTGCTGCCTGCTATCCTGGGCTCTCTGCCTGACCTTGCTGTGGGCTCCCTGGGCATTAAGATGAGAGAATTTTCTGCCCAGCCCTAGCTGGTGCTAGGGGATCAAGGGCCCTAAGGTGGGGGTCCCTGATGCTCTACTTTGGGTGTCTGGGTCAAGTCCTGCCAGGCAGGCCCTCTCTGCCTAGGTGGCCTTGAACAAGTCGCATCTACTCTACAAGCCTCTACGCTTGTTAAGTAAGGGCAGTGGGCTACACAGGGATTCATCCCTTACTTGTGAGAAATAAGAATAAAATTCTCAATTTCCCAACCAACAGAATGGACCACTTGTTGGCCAAGTGGACTCCAGAGAAACCTCAAAAACTGAAATCCCAGCTAGGGCAGGATGGGCGGCTGGACATGCCTCATTATATGCTCTCCCTCTTTAACCAACATCAGGTTTTCTTTCCTGAGGGTTAAACAGAAATCAGCCCTGTGGAAAGACTTGCTCCACCGCTGATTTCAACCAGCTACCTTGACTTTCACCTTCTAATATCACTCCTCCCTTTTGGGGTTTCTACACAATAACTGACCAGCATTCCTTCCAGATAAGAGACCACTAATCAGGAAGAGGTTTTGACCAGGCTATAGAGGCTATGCACAGAGGGCCTCTTGTTCTCTGCCTTACCCTTTTACAATTCTTTTTAAGAGACACGGTCTTGCCAGATGCAGAGGCTCATGCCTGTAATCCTAGCACTTTGGGAGAATAAGGCAGGAGGATCACATGAGCTGAGGAGTTTGAGACCAGCCTGAGCAAGAGCAAGACTTCATATCTATTAAAAATAGAAAAATTAGGGCGGCGCCTGTGGCTCAGCGAGTGGGGCGCTAGCCCCATATACCGAGGGTGGTGGGTTCAAGCCTGGCCCCAGCCAAACTGCATCAAAAAATAGCCAGGCATTATGGCGGGCGCCTGTGGTCCCAGCAACTCAGGAGGCTGAGGCAAGAGAATCGCCTAAGCCCAAGAGCTGTGGAGGTTGCTGTGAGCTGTGACTCCACAGCGCTCTATCAAGGGTGATGAAATAAGACTCGGTCTCTACAAAAAAACAAAAACCCTACCCTAAAAGAAAAGAAAAATTAGCTGGGCATGGTGGCTCATGCCTATAATTCCAGCACTCTGGGAGGCCAAGGCAGATAGATTGCTTGAGCTCACCAGTTCAAGACCAGCCTGATCAAGATCCAGACCCTGTCTCAAAAAAAAAAAAAAAGAACCAAGGTTTGGGGTGGGTGCCTGTAGTCCCAGCTACTCGGGAGGCTGAGGCAGGAGGATGGCTTGAACCCAAGAGTTTGAGGTTGCTGTGAACTAGGGCACCTATGTTCTGAGCTACTTGGGGCAGGAGGCTAAGGCAGGAAAATCACTTGAGTTCAAGAGTTTGAGGCTACAGTGATAATGCTGTAGCACTGTAGCCTGAACAACAGAGTGAGACTCTGTCTCAAAAATAAAAATAAACAAAGGTCTCACTCTGTTGCCCTGGCTGGAGTGCAGTGGTATCATCATACCTCACTGTAGCCTCTAAGTCTTGGGCTCAAGCGATCCTCCTGCCTCAGACTCCTGAGTACTTGGAACTACAGGTGGAAGCTAGCTAATTTTACATTTTTCTTTTTCTTTTCTTTTATTTTTTTTGAGACAGAGCCTCAAGCTGTTGCCCTGGGTAGAGTGCCATGGCATCACAGCTCACAGCAACCTCCTACTCTTGGGCTCGAGCAATTCTCTTGCCCCCACCTCCCAAGTAGCTGGGACTATAGGTGCCCGACACAATGCCTGGCTATTTTTTTTTTTTTTTTTTTTTGGTAGCAGCCATCATTGTTGTTTGGCGAGCCCGGGCTGGATTCGAGCCCTCCAGCTCTGGTGTATGTGACTGGCGCCTTAGCCTCTTGAGCCTCAAAAGAGGCGCCGAGACTCTTTTTTTTTTTTTTTTTGAGACAGAGTCTTACTCTGTCAGCCTGGGTGGAGTGCTATGGCATCATAGCTCACAGCAACTTCACACTCTTGGGCTTGAGCAGTTCTCTTGTCATACTCACACAACCTGTGCTGACAGACACACCCCATGTGAACACATAGGGCACACCTCTGAACCCACAAAACCCTGCTGGGAACTCCCCACAAACTCACATGACAACATTCCACAGGTCACTCCAGTGAGGCCCAGACAAGGGTGGTGACAAGCCACCCAGAGCCCCTCCTGCCTCCCAGCCTCTGAACTCATTCACTACTCTTGGTGAAGGTTCCTCAAACCACAGAGGCAGGGGCTCCACCCCAGCCATGCTAACACTCAGCTGCCCAGCCTCCAGCAGCTTTGGGGTCAGCAAGGTTCAGATCCTGTCCCACAGCCAGGGGACCAAGTCCTCACTTAGCAACCACATGTCCCTGGGCAGGGGTTGGGTCTGGAAGGCGACCTTGGGAACATCCCACAAGGGGTCAGCAGTTTCTGTCATCTTTTTGATGACAAGAAACTTAAATAAACCAGGGTGCTTCTGGGAGCCTTGGTCAGCTGTCCAGGCTATCCAGCTGGTCCCAGATAGAGGGTAGAAGTGGAAGAGAGAGTGGCTCAGCGCCTGTGGCTCAACGGGCTAAGGCGCTAGCCACATACACCTGAGCTGGAGGGTTCGAATCCAGCCTGGGCCCGCCAAACAACAATGACGGCTGCAACCAAAAAATAGCCAGGCGTTGTGGTGGGCACCTGTAGTCCCAGCTACTTGGGAGGCGGAAGCAAGAGACTCACTTGAGCCCAGGAATTCGAGGGCTGTGAGCTGTGATGCCACAGCACTCTATCCAGAGTGACAGCTTGAGGCTCTGTCTCAAAAAAAAAAAAAAAAAGAAGTGGAAGAGAAATTCACCCAAGAAATAGGGGTTGCTGCAGGGTCTCCAGCTGGGAGCCTAGTGGCAGCAGGAGGCTCAGGCCCTGGCCATTAGCCGTGCACATTCTGAGGTTGTTGAGCTAACAAACATGTCTCACGTGGGCTCACACCTGGGATCTAAATAAGAGGGGCGGGGGACCTCAAGGTCATCTCCGCCAGTCCCTGTCCCAGGTTACTCTGCTTGCATGCCTCCCATGACTCACTCTCACAAGGCAACTCAGCTGTGGGACAGCTTTGGCTGTCAGAGACGCTAGAATTGGCTACCTGGAACTGGCCTGAGCAAGCCAGTGTCTTCACTGGCACCACAGTCCCTCAGAAATTTGGTGAGAGTCCTGTCATCAGGCTGTTTAGCAGCTCCTTCTGTGACATAGTTTCCAGACCTTTACACCCCAGCTATTCTCCTATTTGTCCTCACCCTCCCTGGAAATGGCTTGGCTTCTGTACAGAAAGCCTCTTGCCTGCCCCAGTTGGCCTGATCTCCCGTTGACACAGCCTGCTCGCTCCTGGTCACCAGGCACATCGCCTGCCAGCTGCTCCGTGAGGTGCAGGCTGGGGAGCGGGCACTGTGATGGGCTCAGGTGCTCAGAGACATTCTGGTTTAAAAGCACCTCAGCCACATTATGGTATGGATTTGTGGGTAACAGCATAGACCAAGAAGGCAGAGTTCCAGTTCTGCTCTTGTTGTGGCTCCAGGTCACTCATTTAACCTCCCTGTGCCTCAGTTTCTTCACTTATAAAATGAGAGTAAGAACCATATTGACTGCATGGGGTTGCTGCAAGGATTAAATAAATAAATTCACACAGGATAAGTGCTCAGGTTACACTGTGGGCTATTATTGCTGCTATTCAGAGGTGGCTGCCACCTAGAAGCTCTGGCCACTCCGAGTCCCCCTCCTTTTGGGAGTTTGGGGTCATGAGGTCTCCTAGTTGGGAGGGTCCCTGATAGCCACTGAGTTCCAGCCAACTTCCATGACACCAGTGAGGAAACAGGGCTCAGAGAGAGGGCCATAGGAAGTTGCCATGACCCCAAGGGCCTGAGGCCCAGTTGAGGCTTCCACTGCCACTCTTTAGAATGCTTGACCCCTGTGCCCCATCAGGAGTGGGGGTGCAGAGGCTGTGGCCCTGGAACCCTCTGAGCTCCACTAGGACCTGTGCACAGACTCCTCCTGCCTCTGGCCCCTTCTTGTGGAGGGTAGACAACCAACCCTCAGCCTGGGACCAGAGGCTCCAATAAGTCCAAACTTCCTGGGGCCTGGGTGGAGGCCTGTGGCCAGGGCAGGGAGTGGAGAGAGCCAGGAGTGGGAGCCAGGAGCCAGGGTCGAGAACAGCCTATACGCCATGACTCAGAATCACCTGTACAGGGAGAGGCTCAGTGTTGGGGATTCCTCAAGAGAGCTTGGCATTTCCTAGAACATAAAGCTGGTTCTCAGCACTTGTCCCCAAGATGGGTAGAGGCAATGGAGGTCTGGCAGGGGTGAGTGGTAGAGGCCAAGCAGCAGGGCGGGGTGAGCAGGGAGCACCCTGCCCCAAGGTCTGACCAAACCATGGTCTGAAACCTGTCAGCACCAGTGTGCCCCCACGTTGAGAGCCCTCTCATCCCCTCTGCCCCTGGACTGCCTGGCCTGAAAGAGCAGGGTTGGGGATGGTCAGAACCAGGGGACTGTGCCCTTGGTGAGGGCACTGGCCAGCCAGGTTCTGGTTCCTACCAGCATCAGCAGCACTATGCCCTGCCTACCCCCTGGCCCTGCCAGGCATTCCCCACCACTGCCTACATTCCCCGGGGCATGGAGGCAGACTGGGGTGCGAGAGGAATCGGAAACCCTATGCATCGCAGGTGGGAACACAGGATGGTTCAGCTGCTGTGGAAAAATTAGGCATAGAATTCCCATGTGACCCAGCGACTCCATGTCGGGGTACACAGTCCAGAAAATTGGAAGCAGAGACTCAACCAGATAGTTGAGTTCATAGCAGCAGCAGCGTTCACAACAGCCACAAAGCGGAAGCGACCCAAGTGTCCTCCAACAGATGCAGATGAACCAATGTACTCTATCCATGCAGTGGAATATTACTCAGCGTTAAAAAGGGAGGAGGGCCAAGCAAGATGGCTCACGCCTGTAATCCTGGGAGGCCGAGATGGGAGGATTCCTTGAGCTCAGGAGTTCAAGATCAGCCTGAGTGAGACAGAAACCCTGTCTCTACTAAAAATAGAAAAAAAAAGTCAGCCAGATGTTGTGGTGGCACCTGTGGTTCCCGCTACTCAGGAGGCTGAGGCAGAAGAATCACATGAACCCAGGTGTTCAAGGTTGCTGTTGAGCTAGGCTGACTCCATAGAACTCCAGCCGGGGTGACAGAGTGAGACTCTAGATAGATAGATAGATAGATAGATAGATAGATAGATAGATAGATAGATAGAGATAGAGAGATATGAGAACCCCCTTGCGAGGCTGCTGGGAGGCTTATATGAGCTGTGAGGTGTAAAGTGCTGAGGATAGAACTTTCAGTAAACGTGAAAGCTCACGTTTGTCCTTCCTTTCTCCCTGTTTTCCACTTGAGGAAACTGAGGCGGAGAGCAGTGAAGTAACTTTCCAGAATCGTGCAGCTCTTGAGTAAAGAGCCTGTGTGGGATGGCCACTGTATACTTCCTGAGACCGCTGGTGTGGGGGTAGAAGGACCCGCCCTGTGTTCCTCCCCACTGGGCTCTGCTAGCTCACCATGAAGGCAGGGTCGGGCCTCAGTGAAGTCCAGGCAGAGTCTGCAGCGTGTCCCTACCAGCTGGAGGAGCAGGCTTGGCCTCATTCCCCACTGGGGCTGAGAGACCACCCTTTAGGTCAGGGAGCAAAACTGTAGAAGGGAGCTGGAGAAACCAACTGCTCCCAGCGTCCAGAGACTGGGATGCCAGATCTGTGAGGGCAGCTGGTCAGGCCACCCTGGCCAACATTGCAGAGACAACGATAGGACAGGCAGGCCAGGGGCAAGTCCCGCTCTCAGTGGGAGGCAGGGGCAGGAGACACAGCCTCTCTCTCCGGATAAGCAGAGATCACTGCTTTCCACCCAACTGGCTGAGGGGGATGGTGCTGGGGAAGAGAGGGTCATTCTCATCCCCACCTCAGGGAAGTTATCACGGTCCTAGAGTTTGGGTCTTTTTTTTTTTTGAGACAGAATCTTACTTTGCCGCCCTCAGTAGAGTACCAGGGCATAGCTCACAGTAACCTCAAACTCTTGAGCTCAAGTGATTCTCTTGCCTCACCTTCCCAAGTAGCTGGGACTACAGGCGCCCACCACAAGGCTCGGCTATTTTTAGAGGTGAGGTCTTGCTCAGGCTGGTCTTGAACCTATGAGCTCAGGATATCCACCTCCCTCAGCCTCCCAGAGTACTAGGATTACAGGCATAAGCCACCGTGCCCGGCCTCGAGAGTTTGGGTCTTTTGAGTGAAAAAGTTCTCCAAGACTGAAACAGGTGGCCCCGCCTATCTGGATAAAGTCTCCAGGGAAGTGGATGGAGAACCCAATGGGCTACTGCTGTAGGCTGCTGTGCCCTGTCGAACCCTAACCCTTGTCTGCCTTGGACTGAGTCATTTCTGCACCTCCTAACATCTTGTGTGGGGTATGACCCACACCCACCCACTGGAGCCAGCAGGGAAGGGGCTATTTCTAAATCAGGTCAGGATGTGAGTTGCTCTTTCCTCCCTGGCCACTCTGTCCAGCCTCCTAGGAGGATCCAATGTTTCTGCCCACCAGGCCTGAGTCCATCATACAGGTGGACAAGCGGAGGCTCAGAAGAGGACAGTCACCTGCCTAAAATTACGTAGCCACACTGTGCAGTGAAATGGCCAAGTGGGGCCAGAGGCCTGGACTGAGGTTGGTTAGGTGAGGTGCAGACCGTGGCCCCCTGTGGAGGCCAGAGAGGCTAGAACCATGGCCCTAGGGACACAGAGATGCTGTCTCTAGGACCCCTTCCCATTCCCTGGGTTTCATCCTGGTGCACTTTGCTGCTTGCTGTACTTATGTTTCCTTGTTTATCTCTCTCACTCCACTGGGCAGGGCCTTTGTTTGGTTCCTAATCAGGCTGGGCAAAGCCTGGATGCTTAGTGCCATGCACAAAATGAACAGGTGCATGTTTCCCAGCCTGAGATGGATGGGCCAGGTGAGACGGGCAGCGGGAAGGCACACTGGAGGTGCTGGGACATGAACAAGAGGGGGTGGTGGCTGGGCAGGGGTCACACTGAAGAGAGATAGACCCTATGACTAGGTGGTGTGTGGGATGGGGTGGGGGTAGATGGCGCTGACTCCCAGGGGTCTGGTGGGGACAGATGCTCCCTAGGCTGCCCACCCTTGACAAGCTCAGAGGCTGGGTTCCAGGTGTGACATGGCCAGGCTCAGCAGGAGTGCCTTCAACACCCTCTGGGCTGGGGCTGGCCCCTCACCCTGAGCGGGACACACCTATCCCCACTCTCTTCTTCTCTTCCTCCTCCTCCTCCTTCTCCTTGTTTTTTGGGAGACAGTCTCACTTTGTTGCCCTTTGGTAGAGTGTCATGCTCGCAACAATCTCAAACTTTTGGGCTCAAGTGATTCTCTTGCCTCAGCCTCCCACGTAGCTGGGACTACAGGCACCTGCCACAACACCTAGCTATTTTTAGAGATGAGGTCTTGCTCTTACTCAGGGTAGTCTCAAACTCTTGCGCTCAAGCAATCCACCTGCCTTGGACTCCTAGAGTGCTAGGATTATAGGCGTGAACCATCAAGCCCAGAACATGAAAGGTCTCCTAAAGAAAACAATTTCTCATGGATCCTGGGGCTGTCTTCAATCATTTTTATTATAGGATTTCTTTTTTTTTTTTTTTTTGTAGAGACAGAGTCTCACTTTATCGCCCTGGGTAGAGTGCCGTGGCGTCACACTGCTCACAGCAACTTCCAGCTCTTGGGCTTAAGCGATTCTCTTGCCTCAGCCTCCCGAGTAGCTGGGAC
>CAUYON010111658.1:0-13161 GCA_963573935.1 Arctocebus calabarensis | reverse complement strand
AGAAATGACTAGATTCTTCAGAAAAATTAAACTTGTATTCATCAGCTGGTCCTGCTTGGGACAACAATGCTTTTCTCAGTTCATCAACATATTTCTCTTTTTCCATTGCCATGTCATCAGCTTCTTGGGAAATCTCCATTTTGGAAATTTTCTTTCCATTTCTTGATACCTCGCAGAGACTCTACTTCCAGACCAAGATAAAAGTTTTTAAGAAATACTGGAAATTGTTGTACATGTGCTTTAGGTTGGACTATTTATATATTAAACCTTATTATACATGTGATCAAACATTGATTAGCCTAGGGTGAATTCACTGCCAAATATTTATCACACAGCTAGTATGTCCCAGAGTGTTCCAGATACCATGGATAAAGACAAGAATTTAATAGAAAAGACTCCAGTCATCATGGTTAGAAGAATCCAGTAGCAAGTAGGAAAACAAAAACTAAAATCAAAACTCCATAAAACAATTATAGTGATCTGTAATTGTTAAGATAAAACAAGTTCATGTGATAGTGTAAACCAAAAGTGGGGATAGCTGATAAAGGGGTCTCGGAAAGCCTCTTGAGCAAGTGCTTTGCTACCTGAGATCTGAATTGTTCAGAAAGGTCACCGTTCAGAGAGAAGCAGAGTTCTAGGAAGAAGGAGAAGCAAGTGCTAAGATTCAAAGGTGGGATCAGCTTGACATGTTTGAGGAGCTGGAAGAAGAAGAGCTGGAAACAGCGACAGGAAATGAAGCTGCAGGGTTGGAAGCAACAAGGTTTTACAGTCATGGTAAGACATACAAATTTTACTCTGCACACAATGGGGAAAAGTCAAGTTTTAAGTTTGTGGTGGCATGATCTGATTTATCTTGTTAAAATGTCATTTTGGCTGGTACTTGGAAAATGTCCTATAAGAGGGCAAGAAGAAAGACAAGAAGATGATTGTCCCCTGGTTGGTTGTTCAGGTGAGAGAAGTGAGAATTTTTGGTAGGAAGAAAGTAGCAGGAAAAAAGTAAGTAATTGGGTATATATTTTAGACACAGAGCTTACATTAGTTATTCTCTGTTACCCAGTGGAATGAGGACCATTTTAAAAACCTTTAACAGGTTTGAGAAATTATTTCTTCTTTCAGTCTCCAAAATATGCTTCAAAGAATAAAACACTTAAAATCTAAAATGCCAAAAATTAAATAAACATTTGTTGAATGTCTACACATTTTATAAGATTTGGAAATAAAACAGACATATATGTTATTGTTAGGTTTATTTTTACCATGCTTAATAATAAATAGATCATACATAATTAGATAACTATTATGATAATTAAATGGGACAAAACTGAAACTCCTTAAAGAAATTATTCTTCTACTAGTCTCATCTATTTTTGAAAAGGATTCTTTGCATTTGAATTCTGCCAGACTATCCAAAAATAGCCCTTTTCATGCCTAGATGAAAAAACAAACATGATTTTCAGACATTAGTAGAATTACTCTAAATCAACTTGTTCCTATTATTTCAAATGTGACGAGTTGTGTCATATAGTCAAAGCAGTTATCTTAAGAAATCCTACAGAAAATAATATTTTGTTTCTTTTTACATGTCCCTTGCCATGATGCGGCCTTGACTTCTGCAGAGTTGGTCTGGCCACTCAGCAAGTGACCTTATCCCGTTTATCTGCTGACTAGCCCAGAGTGGGGCTCTTTATGCTGCTTGCATTTGCTAAACCAGAACCAGAGGAGATGTACCTTTAATCTGGCAGCTGGACAATTACCCTGACATCAGCACTTCGGGAATTCTATCTTTATCTAGCTCTTTCATTTAATCATTTAACTATTCTGATTTTTCTCTTTGTGAATAAAAAGAAAACAGTATTTTCCCCACGCCTTACAAGTGTCCTCAGGCTTAATTATTACTTAAAAACTTCCCTCAGCTTTCTGAAGAAGGGTAGACATAATTATTCAGTCTTACAGATATACATACTCTGCTTAGGGTTCTTTTTCCGAATGCTGATTTGAAGATTATCCAAATTCATCCCCGTGATGCATGAGAGGTTTTGTAATGCTGATTGCATACCACTGGAGAACAAATTAAACCCATCAAATGCCTGGCATATCAATCTCAAATCACACCACACTGGAACAAGGGCCTGTGTTTTATTTACTAGATGAACATTTTCTTCTCCACACAAATTAGCTCTTCTGCACTATATTGGTTGGCACAATGGTGTCAGAGCAGCTGGGGACTGTGTACTTCTTGACAAAAGAACACTTGTTGATGCCTAACTCCTGTACCTATTTTAAAACTGCAAATGAAATATCAGCATGCAATATCCATGATTCTGTTTTTAAAGAACAAGTTAATCCCAGGATTGTATGTTAAAATATATAAGGCAACTTTGAGGCCTTCTAGTACATTTGAAACATTGCCCTTTGAAATATATTAAGAGGGATAATTTTTATGAAACTGGGAGAGGGTTTGGGAAGAGGTAAATCTAAAATGCATGTTTCTAGGGCTATCAAATGTCTTTTTATTTTACAAAATATAAATTTAGCAAGATAAAACTGGTAACAGAAAGACATCCTAATGGAGGAAACTGTTACAAAATCTAATTAAAAGAACAATAATTCAAGTGCCCAGTAAATGCAGTATTAAGTGTAAGGTTTCTAGGTAATGCAAGTGTAAGGTAAGCAGTCTAGGTAACACAAATTGAAGTTGATAATGAGCTGTTGCTATAAACTCATTACACCTACTGCACTATGGGGGGCAGAATGGTGGAGGAAAGAGAGCTCCCCCTGCAGGACTAGTAGAAATGCAAAGAATTACAGCCCACCTGGAAAAGCAATGGCACTACATTTACCCAATCTTTTACTTCCGTTTCCTAGAATCTGTATCAATAATAACATAAGTAGGGGTAAATGAAAAATAAAGACCCATCATTAGAAAAAATTTTGAACAAATTTTGGTAAATCCATATTAGGGTGAAAAGTGCAAACTGTCCACCAAAATTTATCCTCTCCCTCTGCAAAGGAATAGGTCATAGCTGAAAAGCGTCTGCCTTCCTGACCTTCCAAGGCCCCCATGCAACAGTGTACAGCCCTGTAAGTCAATTCTTGTCAATAGAATGTAAATGGAAGTGATGTGGCCAAGTCCAGGAATGACATACACACCTCCCACACATGCCCTTGCTACAGTTTCTCCAGCCCAGGGTGGGAATGGCAATGATCAGAGCAACTTTGGAAGATACGTATGGAGGATACCAGAACTGCTATCAGCCTTGACTCCTGAACAAAGCTACTTATTGACAAGGAATAACCATCTGGGACTATCGGTCTAAAAAGAAGTAAACTTATGTTTTGTTTTGTTTTGTTTTGTTTTTTCTCATTGCAGCTTTTAGGTCCCATTTTAATAGTTTATTCATTTACCCTAATCAATACACATGCCACGGAATATTATAAGACGATTAATAAGAATGAGTTAGATCTATAAGAGCTGAGTAGAAGGGGTTGTGTTGCACAGGGAAAGTAAAACGCAGAGTTTATATAACATGTCCATGACCCAATTTTTATAAAATAATTGTAAAGCATATAATCCAGTAAGATACACAGAAAGATTGGAAATTAAACAAAATAATTAAACAACTAATCAACAAATCAAGCTGAAGCTATCAGAGCAGGAATTTCATAGGTATTGTGTAATAAAAAACCTGAAAATAACAACACATACATACCTGGGCCATCTTTCTAAAATTCTATGACTTCAATTTTTACTTTATTCCTGTGCCTGTTGTGATCTTTCATGCTGTCTTTATATGCGTATTTATCCTCATCACCTGGGTGTTCTGCAGGTGCTCCACACATAAAACATTTATTCTTTCTTAGGGAAACAACAAATGCATTAAAGTATTTTTGTGCACCCACAAAGTTTCAATCTTTGTGATATGTGCTGGGTGATACAAAAATTTTAAAAAGACCCCTTTTTTTTAGGAGTACATAACTAGATGAAAAATAATCCATAAAGAGGTAATTCTAACAAAGGTGTAGTGAATGCACAGAGACATGTAAGGAAGTGAAGATGGGTCCTTAATTCTGTTTCAGACGTAGGCTGATTTTCAGGGGGAAGTAGCACTGAGCTTGGTGAGTCTTTGTGCTTTCGTGCACATTGTATCATGATTTGGTAAACAAGTATTGGGTGCCTTAATTGTTGATTTATTTATCAAGAGGTAAATGTTTGTTATGTTTATTCCTCCATTTCTTTTTCTTTTTTTTTTTTGTAGAGACAGCGTCTCCCTTTATCGCCGTTGGTAGAGCGCCATGGCATCACCCAGCTCACAGCAACCTCCAACTCCTGGGCTTAGGCGATTCTCTTGCCTCAGCCTCCCAAGTAGCTGGGACTACAGGCGCCTGCCACGATGCCCGGCTATTTTTTTGTTGCAGTTTGGCCGGGTTCGAGTTTGAACCCATTATAAGGGCCCAGTGCCTTACCCCCTGAGCCACAGGTGCTCCCCTATTCCTCATTTCTAAGCAAAGCACCAGGCACACTTTGTGCTAGGTAATATGGTCAAGTGACGGTTCTTGTCCTCAAAGAACTCAAGGACTTGTGATAAGTAAGGACACATGTGTAACAAAAGGTGTCATACTGTGTTAAAATGAAGTTTAGAGAATGCTCTTTCTTCCTGTGATAAATATCATGGTAACTAAAATGCAATTCTTCTGGTGCCCAGTGGAGGGCTGCTCTGTAACGCTCTGATCCTCTGGATTCAGGTGTGTCTTGAGAACTCAGGACCCTGAGAGCAGGAGTCAGTCCTTCTGGGGCTGATGCCTGAGAACTGTGGGAGGAATACTCTTTCTTATAGACTCTAAAAGGCATTGACAGGTTCCTTAAGGTGCCTCTGGCTCAAAGGTCGTCAACTTTATTTCTTGAGTATTGAGATGAAGAATCACTTTTCACTTTCAAATGCTTTGGAAACCACTCAAAACAGGACAGTACTTTATGAATGGCATTCTTAAATGCTTAGTGAAATTTTTCTGGAACTGGTACACCATTTTTCTGCTTGAATAATGACTCCAAAGAGAGAAATAATCTTAGAAATACAGACCTATACACATTCAAAGTTGGAGGTATTTAAAGGTCATCCGGTTTAACCATTCACTTCCTTTAGAGCATTTGTTTTATGGAGACATTTCAGATCTCTCACAGAGCAGCCCCAACCTAGTCTCCATCTCTTACTGCCCATGTCTTTCATGTACAGAAAGATGGTCAGCTAGAAATGATTCAATAGCCCACTGGGTATTAGTTTACTAGGGCTGCTGTGACAAGGTACCACATACTTGATGGCTATAACAACAGAAATCTGTTGTCTTACAGTTCTGGAGTCCAAGATCAAAGTATGGATAGGGGTGGTTTCTTCTAAGGGCTGTGAGGACATGATTTGTCCCACTCCTCTCCCCTAGCTTCTGGTGGCTTGCTGACAATTGTTGGCATTCCTGGGCTTGTAGAAACATCACAGTAATCTCTGCTTTCCTTTTTTTTTTTTTTTTATTAAATTATAGCTGTGTACATTAATGCAATCATGAGGTACAATATGCTGGTTATATATACAATTTGAAATATTTTCATCAAACTGGTTAACATGGCCTTTGTGGCATTTTCTTAGTCATTGTGTTAAGACATTTATATTCTACATTTAGCAAATTTCACATGTACCCTTGTAAGATGCACCATAGATGTGGTCCCACCAATGCTTTCCTTTGTAATGTCATTCACTCTATGTGTGTGTGTCCAAATTTCCTTTTTATAAGGACATGAGTCATATTGGATTAGAGGTCCATGTTCTCTAGTTTGATCTCTCTATGTCTGCTGTAACCCTATTTCTAAATGAAGTCACATTCTGAGGTATTGGGGTTAGGATTTCAATATATAAATTTGGGGAGATAAAATTAACTCATAAAAGTGCCTTCAAAACTTAAGTACAAACCGAGCATGATGGCCATGTGTATAATCCCAGAATTCTGGGAGGCCGAGGCAGGTGGATTGCCTGAGCCCACAGGTTCGAGACCAACCTGAGCAAGAGTGACACCTCATGTCTAAAAATAGCCAGGAGTTGTGGCAGGAGCCTGTAGCCCCAGCTACTCCAGAGGCTGAGGCAAGGGAATCACTTGAGCCCAAGAATTTGAGGTTGCTGTGAGCTATGATGCCAAAGCACTCTACCCAAGGCAACAAAGTGAGACACTGTCTCAAAACAACAACAAAACTTAAGTATATTCTCAAGAACCAACTCTACCCAAAATACCTAAAATACCCTAGACTGTTTGTTTTTTTCTTTTTACACCTCTTAGAATGTTGATCTAAGATTTTCTTTTCTATTGTAATACCATCTCATGCTACCTTTACCTCTATTAAACACTTAAATAGTTGCAATTTGGGATGCAATTAATTTTTTATGTAACTGGAGTTTAGACTACAGCAATCAAATGTCAATTAAGAACTCCAAATTTTAATTATTTCTTCCTCTCTCATTCAATCCATATTTTTTGAAAACACAACATATATCCTGGGGGTTACACTAAATGCTGAGAATGTGGAGGTATGAACATAACTAGCTAAGTTCCTACCCTCATGGAGTTTACATTTCAGTGGGAGATTTGAAGGATTAATGAGTTTACACTCAAATTGTTTTGGAAAACTTATTAACAGATTAGAATACATTCTATTCAGCTTCAAGTATCTTTGAATAGCCTAAAGATATAATTTGAGGCCTCTTTCAAAATCCCAGAGGAACAGATTGAGATAAATTCTATTCAGCTTCATGTATCTTCAAAAAGTCTAAAGATATAAGTTGAGGCCTCTTTTAGAATCCCAGAGGCAATGATTTCAAATGTTTAAAAACTCAGAATCAGGCCTGCATGGTGGCTCACAACTATAATCCAAGCACTCTGGGGGGTCGAGGTGGGTGGATCGCCTCAGCTCAGAAGTTCGAGACCAGCCTGACCCAGAGCAAGACCCTTTCTTTAAAAACAGCCGGGAGTTGTAGCAGGCTCCTGTAGTCCCAACTACTTGGAAGGCTAAGTCAAGAGAATGACTTGAACCCAAGTGTTTCAGGTTGCTGTGAGCTATGATGCCTCTACTGAGGGTGACAAAGTGAAATTCTGTTTTAAAAAAAACTCAGAATCAAATACTACTTATTATATATTGATTATCTGTGTTACTTTGTATAAACAACTTATCCTTTTTGAAATTCAATTTTAGAAATACTTTTTGGTGTTTTCATTGTGATTCTTCTTTAACCCATGATTTCTCAGTTATTTACCAAAGTTTATATTCTGCCTGAATACTTGATCTTACAAAGGCCAGATTGCTAAATGTCCATTTTAAAGTAATTTGGGGGATGTTGTGTGTTCATAGAAGCCATCATATCAGCATAATGATAAGATAAATAAACAGTGAATTTTATTTGAATTTATATTATTTGAAAATTTTACCTTGAAATATAAGTAAGCATACAGCTATAATGAAACACAAACATCTACTTATAAGCGTTATACATTGAAATCCTCAAGTACTTGGTAGAATAGTGTAATTTGTTACTATTACAGAGATATGTTGCAAAGAATTGATAATCGTGAAACTTGTCAAATTTTTGTGCAAAAAATGAATATTAAAAATATTAAAATAATGAATTAGGAAATGAATTGATTATATTGAAATGCTAAAAGCATATATATTAGCTAAGATAGGAAGAATGTTATACATAGCATGCTTTGTTTCCCAATTGTGTATTGAGATGAAGTTAAACAGGCAGAAAAATGAAAAATAGATCGTTATAAAATTCTAATTAATTGGAATAGCATGTAAAAAAAAAACCTTTAAGGACTGTATTTAATTTTAGGCTTTTCATACTATTTAGGTTTCAATGACTTACCTAAATCTAAATCCAGTGATCAATTGAATTCTTACATTATTTTAAATATCAGCATTTGATACAGATTGTGACTCCCTGGAAACCTTTTCTTCAGGTAGGTTTCACACATGGCTTGCACCAAGACCTTGGTGAAGAACTGTGTCGTGCTTATTGATGGCCTTACCACAGGGTCCTAATCCCACCATGCACTGCCCAGTAAGAAGGGGGCCAAGCTGACTCTTGAGGAAGAAGAGATTTTAAACAAAAAACAATCAAAACAAGTCAGAAGAAATAGGATGAAAGGAAAAAGAATGCCAAAATAAGCCTTTTCTGAGGAGCATTTTGAGCAGAGCAGCTTTCTGCGTGCATTGCATCAATACCAGGTCAGTGTGGCTGAGCAGATGGCTATGTGCTAGAAGGCAAGGAGCTGGAGTTCTATCTGAGGAAAACCAAGACCTGGAAAGGCAAGTAATTCTTCCTCTCTCCTGTCTTAGCTTATGTAATAAAGGTGTTTGTTGTTCTAAAAAAAAAAATTCCAAATTGGTTGTACTGTTTTATACTCTCATCTCATTATATGAATGCTCACATTGTTACACATCCTTCTGGGATGGACAGTCTTCTTCATGGTGGGCATTCTGGTAGGTGTGTAGTGGTGTCTTATGGTTTCAATTTGTATTTCACTGACGGCCAATAACAGAACACCTTTTCATTTTCATATAATCTTATCTTGTATACCCAGTTTTTTAAGCATCTGTCCAAATCCTTTTGCCCATTTTTAATTGGCTTGTCTGTCTTTTTCATTATTGACCTATCTTGTTAGTATATATATAGTAGTAAATATGTAAATAATACATGTATATATAGTAAATATTTTCTTCTAATCTGGCTTGTCTTTTTTCCTTCATGTATTTTGATGAGCAGACGTTTTTAGTACTTATAATGTACAACTTATATGTATTCTTTATTTTGGTAAATTTATAGGGTACAAATGGTTTTTTGTCACATGGATGAATTGTGTAGTGGCAAAATTTGGGTGTATCCATCATCCAAACAGTATATTTTCCCAACAGGTAATTTTTTATATCTAAGCTCCCCAACCCAATTCCTTCTGAGTCTTCAGTGACCATTACTCCACTCTACATGGCCATGTATACCCATAATTTAGTTCCCACTTATGAAGATTGTATTATGGTATTTCCATTCCTGAGATACTTCATTTAGTACAATGAACTCTGTATAATTTTTCTTTATGTTTAGTGTTTCTTGGATTCTGTTTAAAATATTCCTGCATACCACAACTATTTCTGGATCTATTCTGTTCTATTTTTTTCCTATACTTATGCGGATGAGACACCATCATAATTGCTATAGCTCTTTAGTTTTATAGCAACTCTTAGAATAAGGCAGTGCATTTATTTCATCTTTTCCCTTGCCAGATTTCTTTGGCTCTTCTAGGTCCTTTGCATTTCTATGAAAAGTTTAATATCTGCTTGCCACTTTTTATGAAAAACCTGTTGGTATTTTGACTTGAATTGTATTGAAACTATAGCTTAATAAGGGAAAACATGACATTTTTATCATGTTGAATCATCTAACTCATTGCTATTGCATAGCTCCTCACTCATTTAGATTTTCCACAGTTTCTTTCAGCAATATCCTGAACTTGTTTAAACGGAGATCTTATATGTCTTTCATGGCATTTATTGCTAGATGTTTTGGATTTTTGCATGCTACTACAAACAAAATTTACGGACTTTTTTGATCTCTAGCATTTATTTCTAGTAAAAACTTGAATATGTGTGATAACCCCACTATGGTATGATATATTTTTCTTTTTTACACATTATTGAATTCTGTTTCTTAAAATATTGTTTAGAATTTTCACATTTATATTTTTGAGGGTTGTTGGTCTATAACTTTCATTTTCCATAATGTCTTTGTCAGGTTTTGGTATCAGGATGATGTTTGCCTAACAGAATAAGTTGGGAGGTATAGTGCAGAAATGCATAATACCTAGGATAGGCAAAACAAACATGAAGAAAAAAAACAGCATTGGAGCACAACTTGATTTTAAGACTTGTTAAAAAGCTGTTGTGCTCAAGACAATGCAGTATTGACAAGCAAAAAGAAAAATACATTACTGAACAGAATAAAGTCCAGAATAATATAAATTTAAATTTAAAAATTAACTCTGTTATAGATGTTTAGAGAAAATCATAGGAGAAAATGTTTATAACTTTGGGTTAGATAAACATTTCTCAGATGGGACAGTCAAAACACAGTCCATAAAAGAACACATTGACAAATTGGACTTCACAAAAAATAAAACTTTTGCTCTTCAGAAGACACTCTTAAGAGACTGAAAAGACCAGTCACAGATTATGAGAAAATACTTTAAAATGTAATAAAGGTGAATCTCAAATATATACAGATCTCTGATAACTCAATAATAAGAAAACAAAGAGTGGGCAAAAGATTTGAGTACATACTTCACTGAAGAACATACACAGATAACAAATAAGCATCTGAAAAATGATCAATATCATTAATGATTAGATAAATGCAAGTTAAAATCAAGTTAAAACCACTAGGAGATACCACCACCACTTAAAAAGACTAATCATAGGAAGTGTTGAGGAGGAAGTGGAGAACTGGATTCTCACACACCGTGGTATAGATGTGATGCTATAATTACTTTGAGGAAAGTTTCACAGGGTTTTTAAAATCACATACCACATAACTCAGTAATTCCCATCATTGTATTTGCCAAAGAGAAATGAAAACATACATCCATACAAAAGATGTGTATATGAATGCTCCTTAGCAGCTTTATTTATAATATTCCCAAACTGGAAACAACCTCAAATTCCATCAACAGATAAATGAACACATTTTTGTATATCCATACAAAAGAACACTATTCAGCAATAAAAATCAATAAACTGAGCTAAATAAAATATCATAAAATATGCTAAATGAAAAATGTCAGGCAGAAAAGAGTATATTCTGTATAATTCCATTGACATAATATTCTAGAAAATTCAACCAAATCCATAGTGACAGAAAGTAGATCAGAAGTTGTCTGGGGAGAGTAAAAGGGCTATAGAGGGAGACACAGAAGAAAAATTTGGGAGATGATAGATATTTTTCATGATGGTTTCGTGGTGTACATATATGTCAAAACTTATCATATTATCATTCTAATTATGTCTTTAAAGATGTTCAACTTATCATATGTCAATTTTACCTCATTAAAGCTATCAAAAATTTTTATAAAGGGCAAAAAACATGTGAACATTTTAGTTGATGCTGAAAAATGCATTCAATAAAATTCAATATCCCTTCATGATAAAAACTCTCAAAACTGGGTATAGAAGGCACTTAATATAACACAATAAAAGGCAAATATGACAGACTCACAGCTAGTATCATACTCAATGAGAAAAACTAAAAGGCTTTTTTTAAAAATCTAGAACAAGACAAGGATGCTCACTGTCACTATTATATGACATAATACTGGAAATTCTAGCTAGAGCAATTGGACAAAACAAAGAAAGAAAAGGCATCCTAATTGGAAAGTAAGAAGTAAAATTATCCTTGTTTGTAGATGATAGGACCTTATATTTAGAGAAAACTAAAGACTCCACACAAAAAAATGGATTGAAACTAATAAATTTAGGAAGTTACAGGACACCAATTTCATTAGTAGGTATCTACCCAGAATAACAAAAATCATTTACCATAAAGATATTTGCACCAGAATGTTTATTACAGTTCAATTCATAATTGTCAAGTCATGGAAGCAACGTAAATGCCTATCATCCCTTGAATAGATCAACAAACTGTGGCATATGTTTGGAGTACTATACAGCCATAAGAAAAGCTGGAAACTTTACATCTTTTACATTTACCTGGATGGAGTTGAAGCACTTTCTCCTTGGTAAAGTATCTCAAGAATGGAAACAAAAATTCAATGTACTCAATACTAATATGAAACCAACCTATAAATAATTGCATGTCCTCACAGACAATTAAACACAAATATATTCTATCAATAGGGAGAGAAGAGGAGGGAGTGGAGTGGGGGAGGGGTGACTAGAGGGAGGAAGGAGGGCAATTGGCAGGATCTCACCCAATATACACAATGTGAGGGTGTTTAGCACACCCCCTAGGTGAAGGGATGGTCATTTATATGCCAGGCAAATGGAAAGCAGAAAAAAGCAGGTATAGTAATCCTATGCAAAGATACAATAGGCCTTAAACCAACCAAAATAAGGAAAGATAAGCATGGACACTTCATATTTGTTAAAGGTACTACTCAATATGATGAGATTTCAATTATTAATATTTATGCACCCAACCAGAATGCTCCTCAATTTATAAGAGAAACACTAA
The DNA here is from genome assembly GCA_963573935.1 of Arctocebus calabarensis. Taxonomy (NCBI): domain Eukaryota; kingdom Metazoa; phylum Chordata; class Mammalia; order Primates; family Lorisidae; genus Arctocebus; species Arctocebus calabarensis. Next base: position 886 of record CAUYON010111658.1, on the reverse strand, counting down.
CAAACATGAGCAAATTTGATTATGTTCAGGGCCATAGTAGTCGGAGATTTTAGCACCTCTTTAGCAGTGCTGGATAGATACTCTAAAAAGAAGCTAATCAAAGAAATTTTAGATTTAAACTTAACCATCCAACATTTGGATTTAACGGACATCAACAGAACATTTCATCCCAACAAAACTGAATACACATTCTTCTCATCAGCCCATGGAACATACTCCAAAATTGATTACATCCTAGGTCACAAGTCCAACCTAAGAAAATTTAAAAGAATAGAAATTATTCCTTGAAATTTCTCAGACCACCATGGAATAAAAGTTGAACTCAATAACAACAGGAATATGCATATTCATTCAAAAACATGGAAGCTAAATAATCTTATGCTGAAGGATAGATGGGTCATTGATGAGATTAAGAAGGAAAATACAAAATATTTGGAACAAAATGATAATGAAGATACAAATTATCAGAACCTCTGGGATACTGCAAAGGCAGTCCTAGGAGGGAAATTTATAGCACTGGAAGTCTTCCTCAAGAAAACAGAAAAAGAGGAAGTTAACAACTTAATGGGACATCTTATGCAACTGGAAAAGGAAGAACATTCTAACTCCAAACCAAGCAGAAGAAAAGAAATAACCAAAATAGAGGAGAATTAAATGAAATTGAAAACAATAGAATTCTACAACAGGATGAGCCAAGATGGCAGTCTGTAGCCAGCTTTCCGCAGATGCTCCCATCCAGAAGGAGAGTTAAAGGACAGCAATTTAGCAAGAAATCCATTGGTGAACCACATCAACTTTGCTGGAGCGACATGCGACCCCAAGGATACAAATAAAAGATACAGAACACATCACCAAGTTGATGGGAGTCCCCTCCCCTCATGAGATT
>CAUYON010111654.1:0-28444 GCA_963573935.1 Arctocebus calabarensis | reverse complement strand
CTTGATAAGTGCCAGTCTTAAAGATTTGCAGTTCCCATGACCATATCCAAAGGTTGGAGGCATCAGAAAAAAGGACACATTTTAACTTCATCATTCTCTATTGGGGACCATTTTTTTTACCTGCTTACTTTTTTTTTTTTTGTTTTGTAGAGACCGATGCGCACGTTATCGCCCTGGGTAGAGTACCGTGGCGTCACACTGCTCACAGCAACCTCCAGCTCTTGGGCTTAAGCGATTCTCTTGCCTCAGCCTCCCTAGTAGCTGGGACTACAGGTGCCCGCCACAGCGCCCGGCTAAGGTTAGGCCTTTTAATATATGTTGATATTAGCTACCTGGTCTCATCAGTTTATGACATTTCGATAATCTGCTGAAACTTTATTTTCTTTACTTCAAAGAAATTAATTCGTACATTGTCATAACTTTTTTCTTCCTCCTTTCACCATATCCATATACTCTGGGTTTCTCTTCAATCAGGGTTTTCTTTCTAAGACACAGGCACACATAATCAAGTTGGTTTTTCCCGCTTACTTATCTTTTGGTCTGTAGTGTGTGTTAATCTTACTGAATTTTTTTCCTGTTCGTATATTACTTCCAACATGTTCCTGTACGTCTTTGTCTCACAACAATAGTGAGGTCTTCAGTGTCAGAGAAGCGTTATTGAGGTTCTTCTGTTTAAATGTCAGTTTCTCTAGATGAAAATTTGAGATTCAAAGTTACTTTCTCCTCAAAACCAGTGGAGAACACCTTTCCTATGCCTGTGGGATTAGACATGCTTTGAAACACAGAATTTGGAGTCTTCAGAAACTCTAATACGTATATTCTGAATACTGTAAAGTCAGGGTTTTTACTGTGTCTATTCCCCAAATAACATACATTGTACTCATAAAGTAATTTCTTACAATCCACTTCCCTCTCTGCCCTTCCCTTTTTTATTTTGACAAAGATATTCACTCTAACTCTTCCCTTAGAAAGGGAAACTAAGAATGTTGATGGGAGGAGTCTCAGCTTTGCTCACAACTCCTCTCTCCCTGTGGCGATTGCAGGGTATGGGACAGTTATAAAGAGACTCTAACCGGGACGTATCTCATTTTTGTCTTTGAAATATTTCAGTTTCTCAGCATTCCTGGAGTTCTTAGTGGCCAATAAGTTAAACCTCACTGAAAATGCAAGAAGAAAGCACCAGAGATCAGCTTGCCACCTTTTTATCAAGGATGTCCCTAAGTGATGCTGAATCAAACCAACTTATAGAATTTTGTCAGAATTTACCAAGCCTTCAACCCCTTGCAGAGATTCTACAAAGAAACAGAGGGCAGGTAAAGGGAACAGGGAACAAACTCCTCCTACCCTGCTCTACTGTCCTGACCTTTCTCAAGCTTGATTTGGACATAGGTGACAAATCCTTGTCACAATCTGTGACTAAGCAGCCTTCATAATGTTAGTGCTGCAAACACCAACAAGTTAACAGCTAAGAGCATTCCAATTCAAATGCAGAGGATGTGTTTGGGATGTAATGAAAGTACTAAAATGAGAGGGAGTTGCTGAGAGACCCATGAGAGACAGAGGCTTCCTGTACTTTAAAAAGGTGAGATAATGACAAAGAAAAATATTAAAATTTTCTGTTTGGCTCAGCACCCATAACTCAGTGGTTAGGGACCCAGCCACTTGCACCAGGGCTGGTGGGTTCGAACCTGGCCGGGGACTGCTAAAATAATGACAACAACAACCAAAGAATAGCTAGGTGTTATGGTGGGCACTGTAGTCCCAGCTCCTTGGGAGGCTGAGGCAGGAGAATCATTTAAGCCCAAGAGTTGGAGGTTGCTGTGAGCTGCGATGGCATTGCACTCTAACAATGTGTGACATAGTGAGACACTGTCTCAAAAATAAAAATAAAAATGAAAATAAAATTAAATTTACAGTTAATAGTGAGAGAGGATACCCAAGAAGGGTGAGGTCTGGGAGAACAGGTCTTGTCAAGGGGAGTACAAGGATACACTTGTAGGATCCTCTCCATGGTGACTAAGCCCTTAGGAATTTGTAAACTTAACTTCCTGGAACTTGGAAATTTTCAAGTCCTGTGAAATCCTGTAGTTCTGTGGGGGATGGACTAGCATCTCCCGCTTGATTCAAACTGGCCAATGAGAAGGGTACCTGTGGGGTGGAACTTCATGACTGTCAATAAAAAGGGAAAGATCAAGCTAGACAGAGAGTGCGGCCATTCGGAATTCGTCTATGCTGTAAGCTCCCATCTGGTGAATAAAGCCCTTCCTCTTATAAACGTGGTGTTTGGGTGCTCTTTCTCTCCATTGGGCCTTGTCTTCCTGCAACACTAAAGGGAATTTTTCCCATTTACTCAACATTAAAACCCAAGACACTCTCAAGACTAATGATAAGTAGGAAAAATCTTTTCTCAGGATTAGACTGGGAATTACCCAGAATCTATTAACATCCTCACTGTCAGTTTTCCTTTTCAAAATATTACCCTGAACATGTTAAGAAAATATTCGTTGAGAAATCTTGAGCCTTCATAAGCTACGATTAAGTGATCTAAGAAATAATGATTAGGAACCCGGTAGGGGTCTGGATTTATACACACATTCTACTAGCTTATTTTTTTAATTTTTTTCTTAATTTCAGGTTAATATAAGGGTACATATGATTAGGTTCCTTTAATTTCATTTGTATGTTAAAGTCCTAATCAGAAAATAGTAGATCAACAACTAGAGGCCTACATGAGAGAAAAACACCATTAAATTCAAGGAGGGAGATAAGTTCCCACCTTGGATACAATGTTGGGGTACTAAATTTATTTTTATTACCTCCACTTAGCAATAATCAGTATATTTTTATTTGGGATGAAGTATCTTCCTTTGAGGTTTGAGTCCCAATGTGTATAGTCAAAGAGCAAGAAATGAATAGACTGATCATTCCCGGAAAACCAAGGCAGTCAACAGTTAAGATCACATTCTAACCAAATGAGACTGACTCATCAGCAAGGTACTTAACACCTCAGAAGGAAGAATTTAGGTAATACTTAGAAAGTCCAAATTTCTCATTTAGATATGTCAGCAAAATAATGAGCAGAGACTGGTTTTACTGATATGGTGGGATCCGAATTCATGAACCTAGTTTTCATAGGACATGCAAACCCAAGGAACCATCTAGAGCCTGCTATTTATTCAAATAGATCTCATATAATCAATAGCTCACAACACAATATTTTTGTTTTCCCAATTAACTCCTTATGTTACCTGCATTATTCTGGGTACACACTCTTAAAATGATCATTATTATGAGCACAATTCTAGAATTAATGAGTAAATGTGTAGCTGTGGTGAGCAAGAAACTGAAAGTTTGAACTTAAGGACCTGAGCTCAGAAGGAGGATGAAGTTCCCATAAACATTCATTATTTTTTTTTAAACTAAGAAAGGTTTTATTGTTAAAGCAAAACAAGAGTAACACATATCCAAATACCAGTGCTAGAGTCCACTCAGTTTTGTAAGAGAGAAAACTACATTCAGGCATCAACTAAAAACTGGAACTACTGAAGAACGACCACTGCTTGTGGTGACACAGGTACAATATGTGCCTGTCTAAGAATTCATTCTGTGTTTCCAAAAAGATGGGAATGCATTGGCTTGGCACCTGTGGCTAAACAGGCTAAGGCACCAACCACGTACACCTGAGCTGGCGGGTTCAAATCCAGCCCGGACCCACCAAACAACAATCATGGCTACAACCAAAAAATGTCCAGGTGTTGTAGCGGGCCCCTATAGTCCCAGCTACTTGGGAGGAGGAGGCGGGAGACTCGCTTGAGTCCAGGAATTGGAGGTTGCTGTGAGCTGTGATGCCACAGCACTCTACCTAGGGTGACAGCTTGAGGCTCTGTCTCAAAAAAAAAAAGGAATGCATGGCAAGAATGAAACAATACAAGGCAAAATGGCAGGTGCTCAAAGCCTAAGACCCCTTCTCCACTCTAATGTGACCTTCTTTTATGTTTGAAAATTAATCAGCATGTCATTTTACAAGCAACTGTAATATCAAAGAACCTTTCCAAAAAAATCTAAAATAGATTCAAGGTCACTACTAAACTTATACAGGGAGGTCAGTGAGGGAAAAATAGTTTGGGTTATCAAAAGGCAAATCTCACATAATGGCAGGCACTACTATCACTGCATGTGCTTGCAGTAGAAGATGCCGATCTCAGTACAGGCTGGTCTTCTTCATGATGTACAGGAACTCCTGCTCATTGATTTCATGGTCTCCATCTCAGTCAGCGTCATCAATCATTTCCTGCAGCTCCTCATCAGTCAGGTTCTCAATCCAACTCCTTGGCCATGTGTTTTAGGTTTTTGAACGATATTGTCCAAGTTTCATCATCATCAAAGAGCTTGAAAGCCTTCAGGATTTCTTCTTTGGTATCTTTATTAGACATTTTCTGAGTCATTATGGTCAAAAAATCACTAAAATTCATTTTCTCTGTCCCTTCCTTATCAATTTCACTTATCATTTTCTTGATTTCTTCTTTCTTGGGTTCAAAGCCCAGGGCCCTCATTGCCACCTTAAGTTCCTTAACATCTATGGTCCCAGTTCCATCAGCATCAAAGAGATTAAAAGCTTCCCTGATTTCCTGTTTCTGCTCTTCAGTAACCTCAGGCTTAGGACTCATCCTTTTCTGCTGGGCACTTGATGTCATGTTACCCTTCTTAAAGTTGGAGGCCATAACTAACGAACTCTGCCGCCGGTTGTTACGGCAACCAACCTATACATTTCCCACAAACAGTTCTTATTACACATCCCACATAACATGCTAAATAAATACTAATAGCAAATGATCATCCATTTTGCATAGGGGCAAAGGGCAAAAAAGTCTACCAAGTGTTACAGTGGAAAGCTCAGGAGGTGACCATGGTATGTGGTGGAGGTGCAATTTCTTCAGACAAAAATTAGTATATGAGGGCATAGAATTTATTTTATATTCTTAGAAAGAGAGAGGGAATGAAAGAGTGAAAGAGACTGGGGAGGGGGGAGAAAAGAAAGCAGGGAGATGGTGCCATGGCATTCCAAGGAATGCAAAGGGAAAAGCTAGTAGCTGAGGCCCTTGGCTGATATTAAGGGGGCTGTAAATTGGTGGGGTATAGTTTAAAATCTGCTGCATCTGCTCCTTTCCTCCTTCTTGGCAGCAGGCAGATAACAACTGAAGCTGGGCAAGAAGTCAAAGTGCAAAAGCTTGCCTCCCACCTTTCTTTGGAGGCAGGATTCATGTGGGACATATAACTCAGCCCTGGAGATAAGGCTGAAGCCTGTTCTACTGATGTTTACTCAGGATCTCTGTAAAGCAGATTCTCAAACAAACGATTTGAAGAGAAAGATTTACCTCACGGTTCTGTCTGTTCAGCTCTTTCCAGAAGTTGTTCAAAGCAGGATTCAAGACAACTTATGGAACTGATCATTAATTTTTTGTAGGAAACTGCAGAATTAGGAGGATTGGGGATTTTCCTATTAGTTTTGCAAATTTTTGCAATTTTTGAATCCCTTTTACCAAGGATTTCAGATTCTCCTGTGTAAGGGTGCTTTGGGATTCATAGCTTATCTGGAGGTGGAATGCAGTAGAAATTAAGAAGATATATAACCTATTGCTGTATACACATAACTATTGGAGAAATACATAGGACCGAAGAGACTTAAAAAATAAGGAAGAGCTCAGGGAGAAAACCTGGCCTAAGGCCCATGTGTGTCTCCACAGTTCTAGCACTTGTCCTGAGACTTGTTTTAACCCATCACAGGGACTTTTTCATCTGTGAGGTAGTTATTAAATTTGTTCTCAGGAATTGGACATTAATTTTCTGTTGCAGAAATCACTAAAAGGTCAAAAAACAGTCTATGAAGTTCAAGATGATACAGGAAGCATCATTGAAGTGGTGGGAAAGAGGAAATGTCATGATTTCCCCTGCCAAGTAGGAGATATACTTCAATTCTTCTTTCGACTGCAAAAGAGAAAAGGCACAATCAAACTATGTAGGATCTGAGGTGTGCCATGAAAGTTTTTAAAGATAATTAATTAAATTATTTTCAAATAAGTTCACAGCACAGTAAATATATTCTGAGCAAATCAGAACCTGCCTTAGAGAGAGACATACACTACAGCAGACAGGGGTGATTGGAGCTCCATGACAGAGTCTACACACTGTCACAATGACAGACACATTCCTATGGGATTCCTGGAAAACTAACAAAGCCTACTACTAGAATGCAAACAGCTCAGAACCAAGGCTGACACATCCTAGTGCACAGTCGTACATAGGCTCTCACATGGTTTTAGTGCAGGGGCCATAAGTCAAACATCACAAATATTTCTTTTTCTTTTGTTTTTTAGAGACTGAGTGTCATTTTGTTACCCTCAGTAAGTGCCGTAGCATCAGCTCTTGCGTGTAGGTGATTCTCTTGCCTCAGCCTCCCGAGTAGCTTGACTATAGGCGCCCACCACAGCGTCTGGCTATTTTTCTGTTGCAGTTTGGCTAGGGCTGTGTTTGAACCCCCCACCCTTAGTAAAAGGGGCCCTTTCCCTACTCACTGAGCCACAGGAGCCACCCCACAAATATTTCTTGACCAGGAATACCTTTTGTACTCTCCTCTCTCCTTTCTACCCAAGGAGAACCTTCTCCTCAACTCCTTGCTTTGGGTTCCCCAGCTCCTTCCTTTTTGCTATGTTTTTCCAGCTTCTACTTTTCCCCTGTGCTTATCCTGTGTAGTACTGCATACCCCATTTCATGGTCCCAACGAAGGGGAGGGGAGACATGACTCAAAGGGCAGGAACTCCTCCAAGGAGGTAGGTGGGAGTGAGAAGAGAGTCCTTTAGAGAGGATTAGAGGAGGAGCAGAGGCTGATTGGGAGGAGACAGTGTGAGTGAAAGGAGAAATGAATGACCATCTGCCTTTTAGCTGATTTCTCTTTTATCTTTTTCTTCTTTAAGCACATCTAGGACAAGAAAAGAAAGAAACACTCAATCCGGATGGAGATATGGAAACTTCACTAGATCCTTCCTTCTAGACCCTTCCACTACCTTAACAGAACTGGCTTCTCCCTCCCCATCTATTTAATACACACTACTGGGTGTTTACCACCCCCCTGCTTCTTACCCTGGCTTTGTCTCTATCCAGTCATCCTAGGAACTTGGGATTCCTTCAACCCTCTCTTTTGCAAATGTACCTTTGTTAAAAACTAATAAAAACCCTCTGAAGAAGCCAGGAAGGGGTTGCCTTATCTTGATCTACCCAGCCTGAGTTATTGCTTCTGCTTTTGTAAAAGCCTGCAGTTCAGTAAAAGCTGGAGCCCACTTCTGCAGCTTGATTCAAACTGACCAATGAGAAAGGTACCCATGGGCTGGAACTTTTTGACTGGAGATAAAAAGGAGAAGAGTGAGCCAGTCGGGGAGCATGGCTATTTGGGGTCTCTGGGTCTGCTTTTGCTCACTGGCTGAAATCAAACCAGCCCTTTCTCTTTTAAAGATGGCATTTGGGTGCTCTTTCTCCCCATTGAGCCTCACCACCGCTTGTGAGACTGCTAGATGAGAAGTTTCTAATAGTGGAATTCCTGTCAGCTGTTGACATTTTAAGAAAAAAAGTTATTTATGTATTTTATTTATTTGTACAGATTTATGGGATGCAATGATAGCTCTGTCTTGTGGACATGTTGCATAGCAGTGAAGACAAGGCTTTTATTATATCTGTCACTCAAATAATATATTTTTTACCCAGTAAGTTAATTTCTCATCCTCCACTGCCCGCTCGACCCCTCCCCCTGTTATTCTGATAAAGTAACTTACTGGAAGGAAGCTGGTGGTTTTCTCTGACTCACTGAGCAGAAACGAAAGCTAAGCAAGTTGAGGGGAGGAGTCTCTGCATTGTTTTACAACTGCTCTCTCCCTGGGGCGTAGCACGCTGTGAGACAGCTAGCACTCCTCCGTTATTGAGGGACTTTTTTCAGGGTCTTTTCTCCTTGTTATGTTTGTAAAAACTTCTTTTTGGAAGCACTTTAGAAGATTCTATCATCCTGCAGCTCAGCTTCTGAGAGCTTTCCTGATTTCTCTTTTAACTCAAAACACACATTGCTTCCTACTTTTCTGAAGATCTCAAGACCTGGACTATAACGGAGACGTTTCCACGGAGGTGAGTCCAGTGGTTTCATTTAGGAAACTAGGAAGGAATCGGTATTGGTGTTTCCTGGTCGGGGGTGGGGGGGTGGGGGGGTGGGGGGGTGAGGGATGGGGGAGGGGGGTGGGGGGGTGGGGGGAGCAAGAGGAGTAGGGCTGATATGGCTGTACTCAGGAAAGTGAAACCTGCCTTTACTTGATTCCAATCCTTCAGTTCCTCAGAAGGATAATAAACATTTTTTTTAATTTCATCACAACCGACGTCTGAAAAAGTGGAAATGCATTTGAAATACAGAGACAGAAAAGGTCCCCGCAAGATTTAATGGCCAAAATACAGGAAATTTGGAGAATAACGAGAATAAATCTCCCAGATCTGCTCTGCTTTGGTTACAAACACAGCACTTTTTTATAGAAAGTAACAAAGAAAAAGGCATCTAGAGAATTATCTTAGTCCAAAACTTTATCTACAGCAACATCAGAGTAACATTTACTCCTCAAGGAACACTATCTTTTCCCTCCCAGTGTCCATACTCCCTAGGGCTGGTTTCTCAGTTCCTTAAGGTATACATCTTTATGGTCTGGGTCTGGGAGTTGGTGGGAGCAAGGAGAAGGATGTTGCTTAAGCAAGGTGAGGGTCGGGGTCACAACAAGTCCTCTAATTTTAAATATGCCTACTTTGTAAGTAATCCAGAAATAACGATAAAAGTCAAAAAAAGTAACAGTGTACTTTGGGGAATCACTTTCATTTCCTGAGACATTTCTCTTTGGTTTAGGAAATCAATATGTTTACTTTCTTTATCCTCAAGTATCTAAAAGAGAAACTTAATATAGTTTTACAATAATTTTATGGTTACAGTGATTTTATGGTTACTACGATCAAAATATTAAAAATAGAAAATAAATAAATACTCCTTGCCAGGAGGCTAACAAGAACTTTAGCCTCAAACTAACCCCATTTTCCTATTTCTCTTTACTAACATTCCCCACTTTTACTGCTAATTTAGTGTCTATGAAATGGAGTTTAAATGGAAATCATGGCTATTATTCATTTCATTAACCTTAGGATTAAATCTCCTAAAACTAAACCCAGCAGCACAATTAGTGATTCAACAAGGGGCACATCGAATGCTGCAGCAAACAATCCAGGAAGAATAAGGGAACTGGCAGTAGTAATTAAGGCTCAAAACCACCCTGTACTGGGAAGCCAAGAAAACAGTCAGTTTAAGATCTGCTCTGAAGAATCCTCTCTGTTTTATTCCATGAATCCCTCTTTTAAAAACCTCTTTTAACTTATTTTCAATTAATTAGGAGTAATTAGACAGGCTAAAGCAGCACATTCCTTTGAAATCGTCACAGGTAAGGTTATGTCTGAGGAATAAATAATCTATTACAGGCCGGTCTTCTAGGTGCCCCCTCCCTGATTTTCCCCTACTCCATACCCAGGGAACCTAGGGCCTGAGAGGTGGCATTTAATGCCTTGACCTTACTGCAAACCAAATGACCAATCTCACTGTTGAGGCCAATGACCCTGGCCCACATGACAGACTCAGATGGGGCAGTGTACTCAGCGGGACAGAGGAGATGGAGGTCACTGCTGCAGTGACGTGACAACTGAGATCTCTGGTACCTCAAGTGAGGTTAGGTTGGAAGTCCTACACACGAGGCAAAAATAGAGTTAATCTTCCCGGAGCACAGGGTCCTCTGTGGCAGTTTCTGGCACATAAGAGAAGGCCTATCTCCCACATACCAAAACCATCCCCGGGGCAGCTTGATGTGACTGTTGGCATAAGAGACTATTGTGCTCTTACTGCAATTAAGAAGGAAATTGAGTCATCCTGAGCAAGAGCAGGACCCTGTCTCTACTAAAAATAGAAAAGCAGCTGGACTTTGTGGCTGGTGATATAGTCTCAGCTACTCTGGAGGCTGAAGCCAGAGGATCTCTTGAACCCAAGAGTTTGAGTTGGCTTGTGAGCTATAATGATGCCACGCACTCTCCTCAGGGCAACAGTGTGAGACTCTGTCTCAAAAAAAAAAAAAAAAAAAAAAGAGGAAGTTGTTAAGGTTTAAACAAGAAGACAAGAAGACAGGCATCCTGAAAACTTGACACACTCTTCACTGGGGTGACAATTTTTATCTAAATGAAAAACATGTCCCTCTCTTTCTCTCTCCCCTGAGGGGGCTCTAACCAGTAGACTGATCTCAAATAGCTCTCTGTCTATTGGCTATCCCAATAGCTCATGGTCTTTTGGGTGTTGGCAAAAAAATGAAATTACTAGTCAATTTTATAGGGGTACAGACTCCAGTTGAACATGAGGTAAACACACTTGTTCAACCTAAGTTTCTCTGCAAGGCGGAAGCCAGACACATTCATTACATTTTGAGCAAGATTAAGTCCACATGTTTTCATTTCCCTGAAAAGAATGCTATCTTGGGAAAGTCCAAAATTTAAACTGAGTACAAAGGAGAAGAAGACAATGCCAAACATTTTATCTTTGATCTTAGTTTCTCCATCAGCTGAGGCCGGCCAGGTGTCTGGTCTCTCCAAAGGGTAAACTTTGGTCCTGGTATGCTAAACTCATGCCTTTAGCCCAGCCACCTGTCCTGCAGTGGGGGTGGTGAGCAGAATATCTCTGGGCCTGCTTTTCTTCCAATTGTTCCTCAGGTCTGTCCCTCCAAGTTTTCAGGAGGACCTTATCTCCAGGCTGGAAAAGGTTTATATTGACTAAGGGAGAAGGTAAAAATCTGGGCAGGGAAAACTGGTAAATTGGAAGCAAAACTTGTTGGCTATGCTGTACACATTTTTGAAACTTGAAATCATGTCCAACCCGCGGGCTTTGTGCAATCAAGTTTTGCCCAGACTGAGGCAGTCTGGAAGGGTCTTCCATTGCCGATTTCGTAGGAACTTAGCTTAGGCCTGCTTTGGGAGGCTACCAGTCTGCAAAAACTAGTCCCAGTGTAGATGGGTCTCCTGGCATAGTTTGGCAACATGTTTCTTCAAAGTTTGGTTCATCTTTTCAAATTTACCTGGCAATCGAGGTCTCCAGGCTATGTGCAATTTCCACTGGGTTCTCCCAAATTTGCTTACTCTTTCTGTTACCTCAGCCACAAATGAGAGACCATTATTACTCTGTAGACTCTTTGGAATCCCATAATGGGGAAAGGGTGGATAATTTCTTTTAGCAAAATTTTTACTATGTCTGGGACCTTTCGGTTTGGATGTGGAAAGCCTCTACCCACTCTGAAGGTGTCCACAAGTGTGAGAAGTAAATACAGCCCATGGGTCAATGCCATCTGGGTAACATCCACTTGCTAGTCCTCAAATGGTCCCATTCATTGATGTTGTCACAGGAGTTCCTTATTATTGTTTTCAGGCCTGGGGTTGTTCTGTAGGCAGATTAAATGTTGAGAAGTCACTTCTTTAGTTATTTGGGTCAGGTTCCTTCCTTTTAGCCAGGATCGGACAAACTCATTTAAAGCCTCTTGTCCATAATGAGTCATTTCATGTCACGGTCTGATGAGTTGGAAGGCCAAAGCCTCAGGCAGTAGCATCTTCCCTGGTCATTTAATAGCCAACCAGCATCTTCATTTTGAAACTTTCCTTCTTAGCCCACTCCGTTTGTGCTTTGTCATATGCTGGTCGAAAGTCTGGCAAATCCACTGGTGACATTTGTCAATTGTAACCTTGCTGCACATCATGTCTCAGCATCTGCCAGTCAGTTCTCTCTAGCATGCCCTTTCCATGCCCTTTCCATGTCCCTGGCAGTGCATAACTTCCACCTTACAAGGGAATAAGACTATTTCTACAAGGCGGAGAAGCTCTTGATCCTGCTTAATTTCTTTCCTTCCTCTTGTCAGCTGACCTCATTCCTTCCAGATAGCCCCCAGGTGCATGTAAAATTAAACAGGAAAACCTTGGGTGTGTATAAGTATTAGCATCCTTACCATCTGAGCGTTCCAAGGCTCTGGTGAGCGCAATCAACTCGGTCATTCGTGTTGAGGTTCCAGGAGGGATAGCCCTTCCATAGTGACCACTGCACGTCCTGCCTTCCAGGATCCATTTTCAGCATAACTACTTCCATCCACAAAGAAGGTGCAAAGAGGTCAGGCTGTCTGGAAAACACTAGCTCAATAGTTTCAAGACATAGATGTTCTAAGCGTTCCCGACCAGGAACCTGACAGTTTTCCAGGCAGTGAGAAAGGGATTAGCAAGGTCACGAAGCATGCAAATACAAGTTCTGCTGTATCCACAGCATCAGTTATAATGAATACAAAAGTACAAGAAGTAAAGAAAATGTGGATATTCAAGGTCTTCTGAGTCATTTTAGGAGTAAGAAATTTTTTGAAATGAAAATGGGGAATCACAAAGAATGTCAGTGAAATAAAAATGTGGCTTAATGAGAGAAAACTTACATAAACCCTAAAAAAAATCAAGCAGCTGAGATAATTTCAGCTAATAGATTCTGTAACCTTGCACCGTAGATTGCAGAGATGTTCATCAAAGTGGTGGTATTAAGGACACAGAGGACATTAAGCACCACAGCAGACAGTATGTGAATGAGAGTCGCCTAGGAAAGAGATAAGGGGAATTGGATTGGGACTCCAGCTCAGAACTCAGAATGGTATTTGTTTACCCTTAAACCAGTTTAATGACAGTGTGAGTAGGAAGACATAGGAACCAACAGGCAGGCATTGGGTGATGGCTTGAGCCTCAATACAGGGTGAGACAAGGAACAGAAACTCTGGTGCTGTATAGCCCATACTCAATACTTCATATTGATTGCCCATTTCCATGCCTCCTTCCCCCACACACACCTGGAGTCAACTCAGCTATCCTCATAAAACAGGATGAATTTCATAGATGTTCCTAATACAGCAGCCCTCAACCTTATCTCCACAGTGACATATCTGGTCCTTAAGTCCCCTTTGTCACACATATCTGTGGAGAAAACATTGGCTCCTCAGGTAGACATAAATAGTCATTTCAATTGTGTATGTGTGTAATATTGTATACCATTTTTCCCTTGTTTGCTCACCTGTGTCTTTAGAGATGGCAAATGAATGCTGGAAGATTATTCTACTTAAAGGACTAGAAGAAATCAATGATGACCAGTTTAATATGATCAAGTTCTTACTGACAGATCTATTAAACCTGACTTCAAAAATGCAAGAGGAATATAACAAAGTTCAAATTGCTAACTTGATGGTAAAGAAGTTCCCACAAGATGCTGGTGTGGACAAACTGATAAAACTCTGCAAAGAAATAGCATCACTTCAAGCCTTTGTTGAAATGCTTAAAAAAGAAAAGGCAAAAGGTAACAGAGACCTCTCCCTCATGCCACTGTCACCAGCCCTTCTTAACCTTGAGTAGAGCCCCACCTTGCACATCAGTGACACATCCTTTCATAATTTATGTCTCAGTGGCCTTGACAGCATTGTTTTCAGATGGCAATAGATTAATAACTTCGAGATTTCTAACTCTACAGCAGTTTGCTGGTTTTGGAGGGTGTGTTTGGAATGCAATGATAGGGATTTGGAGAGAGAGACTGAGATTTCCCATACTTTAGAAAGATGAAACCATGACAAAATAAAATTTTAAAATTTGTTGTTTATATTTGAAATATAAACTTTTAGTCAATGTATTTGTCCCATTGAGACTATTTAATGCATCATTAACCCTCATAATAAAAGAGGCGGAAAAGTTTGAGCCTACTGCTAAGAAAGATGCTCTTCCCTATCATAAAGATCATTAAGAGTTACTATACATGTATATGTGTGTGTATGCACACAATAGAACCTTAATCATTGACCACCTCCCTACATTAACCACCTCCTTAAGTTGACCTCCTTTTCATACTCAGAAAGTAAAGCACATGTATATATCACTACAGTTCCTATGTTAAGCAGTTTATTAACAGTCAATTCGATGATCAACTTACAGAGCTACTACAGTGCAGATATGTTTTTTAGGAGTTCCAAACTGCCATATCTCACCTGATCTCTTGCAGAGGACGGGAAGGAGGTGCTCAGGGTACAGGGGAGGGGACAGGAAGCACTGAGCACCACGAGACAGTGTCTGTGCCTATGCTGTGACTGTGGTCTAGGGTCACCTTGAGCTCAGGCTGGGCTGGTGCAGTGGAGGCAGCCTGAAGCACCCCTGAGACCAGCAGCTCTGGGCTTGTATGTCCTCTTGTTTTCTGCATTAGTTATGAGAAAGATATCCACAGAAAAGAGCAAACAGGACGAAGATTGTACTGCTAAACCTGCACCCACCACAAGCAACACTGTCACATCTGAGGGAGCAGAGGTGACTCTTCGACCTCAGGTGAGACTGAGGAAGAGCAACAGGTGCCAAGTTCCATAGGGGTAACTCTGTGCTAGGCCCTATTATTCAATCTCTCCATCAGGCAGTGATGTCTTCATTGGTTTCTGATCAAGTTTAAGATTAATAATAGTTGATTATTATCTAATAATTGATCATCTTCTTTGTGAAAGGTAATGAAATATAAACTTTAGTAAACTAATGTAAGTATGTATGACCTAGGTACATCTCAACCCCAGCGGAGAGAAGTGGTAATTTGAGAATCAGATAGGAAAATATTTTGCCCATGTTTATAAAATCCTGGTTTTTACATAAAAGCACATCCCTCAACAGAGGTAAAAAGAGAAATGAAATGCTTTGTATAATTTTTCCTCTTCCTTTGTTTAAATGAATGATATGTGTCCACCTCTTACAACTGGCCAGGGATGGACCAAAGCCCCTCAATTTTTCATGAAGCCCTTTGATAAGCATAATAAACCTACTTCCCAGTAATGTAAATGTGCTCTGCTTCATTTGACACTGGAAGGTAACAAAAGGAAAATCAAATTACTTTCAGAAAAGAAAAATCACAGGCAAAGGAAAGGATGGGACCAAAAAGATTAAGGTGTCGGAAGAGCATCCTCAGCCGTCCTGTCTTCCAGGAGCCAGTACATCCACAACCATTGGCCATCTCCCACCTCGCCAGACCTCAGCAGATCCATCCAAAATGTCCTCAACTAAGGTATTCTCTTCCCGGTCCCCTTTGCTTCAATTTCTTTTGTTAAAAATACAGTAATTTGACTTTATCTTCTACTTAAAAATAACATCAATAATTAGCAAGTTAATCAAGCATGTATCCTGAGGTTTCACTACGTTGCAATATTTTGCTTTCCCAGGGATATGGATAATAAAACTGACATTATCACTGAGTGCAGAAAGTTTTCTGTGATGAGTTGTTCAGGATAGGAAGAGAGAGCTCTAGGGTCCATGACTGTACAGGGGACTCAGGGGTTGGTTCACTGTCTCTTGCTCCCTTCTCTTTCATACCTCTTCTCTTTGCTCCTAGTCTGTTCAAGTTTCTTTGACCAACACCTTACTCCTTTTTTTTACTTGGAGAACTCTTACCTGGCCATTGCTATGCCTTCTATAGATCCCAACATTGAAATTTTGTTCTTAGAAAATCCTCTAAAACTACAATCAACCTGGGCAATACCTTCATGGTGTTCTCTGGTAGAAATGTTAAGTTTCACAGAGTTAAAGGGGTACAAGTGTTTCTGTTACGTGGACCGCGTTTGTGTGGCAAATCACATTTATTTAAATTTGTTGAACCATTCTGGTATCCTAGGATAAGCCTACTTGGTCTATTTTTTTAATATGCTGTAAAACTTGGTTTACTAGTATATTGTTGAGGAATTTTGCATCTATATTCATAAGGAATATTGGTCTGTAGTTTTCTGTGTTTGCTGTGTTCTTTCCTGGATATGATAATAGTGTGATAGTGGTTTCAAAGATTATATTTGGGAGAATTCCCTCCTTCTTGATATTATGGAATAATTTCAGTAATATGGGTACCAGATTTTTGTTGTCCTTTCTTTCTTATAATAGTTATTTCTTAATACAAGGTTATTTCAGGAAAAAGTACTAAAGTCTCATAAGCAGGCAATCAATAAAAACTATTCAAATTTAAATCACCATAATTTACACCATCAAGCATAATATTATTGCAGCACAATATTACACTACATGTCTTTTCAATACCCTCTCAGATTTCCTTCTGTGCAACTATATATACAGTTTTTCTGAAAATGGTATTATATAATAGAGTGTCTTATTATTTCTCTCTAAGTAGCTGTCCAATTCCCTTCCTGTGTGCACTGTATTCATGTGATTCCTTACAAGGTTGCAAATTTCTGTTACTACTAATACTCTCATTTATAAGTCTACTGTTAACTTGTACTGGGGGAAGGACTTTACTAAGTTAGGCTGAACTGGGCACATTAATGAGAAGTCACATCCAATAAAGTCCAGTCACCCACAGGTGATCACTGTTTGTGGTATACCAAGTCAGAGCACCCACTGCCTGCTGGATTGTGTATGAGCCCCACCCAGGCCTCTTATAATTTTTCTTATAGATTTTTCTTATCAATTTTTCTTCTTGTTATCAATAAACAACTTTTCCTTTATTTAAAGTGTTCTTCTGCAGTTTGGGAAGATCAGAATTTATGGAGAAAGGATATTAAAGACAAATCCTCCTGATATCAGGTTTCTGACAGTGAGCTGGAGCCCTGACATTGGGAAATGCTGTCGTGGTGGAAATGACAGTCCACAGAGTGTCTCTACTCTGCACCTGCTAACATTATAGTATTAAAAAGGCTTCAGGTGACATGTGTTCCCGCCTGTTGCAACAATACCAAATGCTTTTTAATAGAGGAACAATGAGTTATACTCTCAAAATTCCCTGCTTAACTAGTGACAGATTTTCACATCTGTGCTTTGGGCTGGACACTATTTTCCGTTTTCAGTGACTTTTGATTTTATTTGTCTACTTTGACGTTCTTACACTTTAACCTATTAAAAGTGAGATTACAATGTAATCTTTTTTCTAAAACTTCTTTAAAATTCCTCATGGCAATGTTCTCCAAATCCACTGCTCTTCTGCTACTGTCATAGTTTACTTCTTCTTCTTCTTCTTCTTCTTCTTCTTTTTTTTTTTTTTTGCAGTTTTTGACCGGGGCTGGGTTTGAACCTGCCACCTCTGGCATACGGGGCCGGCACCCTACCCCATAGTTTACTTCTTAAGAATTGTTCTCTCACAAAACGTTCTCCTGCTTTTCACAAAGGCTACTCTGTCTCTTGCCCTGACTGTGACCCCAGTTCAGGACTTACTTTCCTACCCTGCCCAGTGACCCTCCATCCTGGCCACAGCTCTATACATCTGTTAATGTCATGCTGAGGTCACTGAATAGTGGTTCTGTATTTCACATTCAAATTTCCTTTTTTTCCCCATGCTATCATACACAGAAGCCAAAACCACAGGCCAAAGATCCAGCAGCCACCAAAGCAAATTATCTCCAGAAGGGCCCAATGACAGTGATGGTACTGAGTGCATCAGATCCATTCGAATATGAATGCTCAGAAAAGGAGAAAAAAAAAATGTTTCATGCAGTAGTGGCTACAGAACAAAAATCCTTTCATATGAAGGTTTTAAACATCACATTAAAGAAAAAATTCACTAGAAATAAAATCCTTATTATATCAAATTATTTGGAATATAAACGTCTCCTAGAGGTAAACGAAGCCTCTTCTGTATCTGAAGCTAGTCCTGACAAAAAGATTGAGGTTCCGAAAAACATTACAAGCCGAGCAAAGGAAACCCTGAAGATTGATGTTCTTCAAACGCAAGCTTCGAGAACTATCGTATATGGATTATTCATGCTACATAAGGTAAGTGCTCAAAATTATTTTGTTTCAATTCTCCACTAACATCTGAAATTGAAAACATTTTGTAGTGCTAAATGAAGTTTTGCTTATTTACTGAACATTAGAACCCCGGACTCTTCTAAGACCATTAATAAACAGATAAAGTCTTCTCTCATGATAAGACTGGGAATTATGAAAACTGTCAGTATTTTCCCTTCCAGGTTTTCCTTCTCAAAGTCTTACCCTGCACTTTTTAGAAAAATGTTCTCTCAAAATCCTGAGGCTTCATCAGTTCTGACAATGTAGTCTAAGCCACAATAATTAGGGATGTTGTTGGGTCTAGACTCATATGCAGACACACTAAACTTATGCTTTTGCTTGTTACCTCAACTGTAGCAATAACCTCTCTATTTTCATTTTGATTGAAGTATTGCCCTTCGAGTTTGGAGTTCTGGCATTTAAGTCAGAGCAGGAAATGAATTAACTAATCAAATCTGGGAAACAAAGGCAATCAAGAGTTAGGACAATGTTCTAAACAAACGAAACTCATCCATCTATAAAATAAGTTGAACAACTAAGAAATATAAATTTGATGATACATCGAAGGTCAGGTAATCTAAATGCTTTATTTAGGTATGTCAGTTTCAAAAAAAATGTACAAAGTGGTTTTCCTACTATGTTAGACAATTTCATGAAACTAATTACCATGAACCATTCAAACCCACCCACCCCCAAACCATCTATGCCCTACTGATTCATGTAATTTCTCATATGGTCAACATCTCACAACACAGTATATTTGTTTTGTAGAGCAACCCCTTATCTCACCTACATTATTTTCAGTACACACTCTTAAAGTGATGGTTGTTATGAACACAATTCTGGAATTGATGAGTAATATCCTTAGTGGATAAGAAATTGTAAAGTTTGAGCTCAAGTACCTGAGCTCAGGAACAGATATTTATTGGAAAGACTCAATAACTGGAAAAGGTAGAAAAAGTAACTTGGAAGTTATTAGAAGCTTTCTTTTCATTATAGATCTCTGAAATCATACTGAATAAATAGTGGTAGCAGATGGCCATCCTTTCTGCAGAGAGGCAAAGAGCAAAAAAAGTGTTGAGGATTGCAGATTCTTCTGTTCAGAGGTGTTGGGAAAACACAGCTATGCTGGAGAGGAAAATAGTAAACATTGGAAAATAATTCATTATTCTGTAACTGTCAGAGAAATGCCTGGAACATGAAAGACTTAAAAAAATATAAGGAAGAGGCCACTGAAAAAACTTGGTCTAAGGCCCATGCATGTCTGTATAGTTCTAGCACTTATTGTTCTGAGACTCGTCACAAGGGAATGTCTCATCTGTAGGATGGTTATTAAATATATCCTCAGGAATTGCATATTTATTTTCTGTTGCAGAAAACAGTAAATAAGGGCAACACAATATATGTAATTAAGGATGACACAGGAAGCATGGAAGTAGTGGGGAAAGGACTATGTCACAATATCCCCTGTGAAGAAGGAGATAAACTTCAGCTCTTCTGCTTTCAACTGAGAAAAAAGAATGAGACGTCAAAACTGTTTTCTGAAATGCATAGTTTCATTCAGGTGAGAACTCAATAGAGAAATATTACTTTTTCCAAACAACAAAATGATTTACGTTTATTAAAAACCAGATGCCCTCTTTATATCCATAAAGCCAAACAGAAGGAATGAGAGAATCTCGCAGTCCTGTTAAATAGGGAAACTTTATTCCAGTATATTAAGAGAGTGACATTTATTATAGGGTTCAGCAGGATTTCAATTGTTTGCTAAATGCTAAAGTATTAGAAAAAAAGGAGGGTATAGCACTAATTTCATGGTACTGGTCAAAAGCAAGGGATTTGGAGTATAGGAGAGTTAGTCTTTATCTGGCTTGTTTATTGCATGAACTTGGAAAAATTAAATATATCTCATCAAATTTATCAGAAAATTAATGAGATTATGGATGTGTATTTCTTATCTTAGTTCCTTGTACATTATGAGAAATAAATATGTAGTAGGTACTATTTTTCTTATCAAGGTAAAGACAAATAGTAGAAAGCCTTTGGACCAGAAGTCTTTCAACACTGTAAAGCAGTATGTGAATTTTATACCACCGTGATACCCTGTATATGTTGAAAGGTATGAGAAAGTGGTAGTAGAATGATAAAAATGAATCTTTACTGAGATGCCTTTTGTCATAAAGACAGAAATGGATTTTTCATTGTAAAAAGGAAAATCCATAGGTAAATAATTGAACGATTGTATGAGGAAGAATGCCTATTCATTTTACACATTAGCAAAAAATATTTTGGCAATAGCCTCCAGGAATACGTTAAATACATGCTATGTTTACAGGTAATTAAAGTCTATTAGAACCTAATAAAGGATATTCTAAGAAATGAAAAAAAGTATATTGTGCTTTTTCTAATATCGAAATCCACTTAACACAACAATGAATACTTTCAGGTAAAGAAGAAACCAAACCAGAAGAACAGTGTTGCCACCACCATGAGTCAACCTGAGGAGTGCAGTGAGATTCCAAAGCTTCCTGAGGGCGGCGCAACCCCAATTCAGAGTCATCTCATGACTTTTCTGATGCCTCCAAAACCCTCAACCAGCGGTTTCTCCATTAAGGTACAATCTCCTCAGTCCCATTCCTCATGTCTTCCAGTCATAAATCAGAATCATCAGAATGCTGGGAGAGGTCTGCTTTTATCCCTCATTGTGTGCAATCTCTTTATGAAATTAATTCACTGATACATTCATTTAATTCATATGTTGGAATCTTACCAACTCATAATCCTTTGCTATTTAAAAGGTGTGAATGTATGAGATAAATAAATGCTTGCTGACCTCAGGAGGGTTACTATTTCATGTAGGTGCAACAGTACAGAAGGGGAGGGAGAGGGCTCGGAAAAGTGTAGATGAAGACGAGTGGTTCAGACTCTTCATTCCAGTTTCATTCACCCCTTCCCTGTTGTTTACAGGTAATATGTCTGGATTTATTTTTGACCTTCCAAATTCCTAACCACATTCCATATCTTTACATACATTATTTCCTTGTTGGAAATCCATGTCCCTCATATTATCATTGGCAAAAATCTCCTTACATTGTAGGTACCAAATTAGAGTTTTTCCAAACTCTAATTGGTACCTAGCAAACTTTCACTGGAAATGATGAGTTCTCCAATTGTTTCCTTTTAAAGGTCCTCTGGTCAGTGAGATTAAACTACTCATTTCACAGATGTGAAAAGAAAGACTTATTTTAAAAGGTGTCTCCCATACTGCTTTGATCAGGAGTCACCCTTAACTCAGTACAGCACAGGATTCTGTGTGTGGACAGGAATTAATCTGCAAGTCTACACATAGGACAGTGAACAACAATGACAGTAATTGTAGTTCTACTTTTTTTCAATAACATACTTTGGTGAGAATATATTTCTATGTATCAGACACTTATTAGATGTTTGTTCTGAAATATGTGTTCCTTATATTCATTTTCTTATTTATTCTTGATAATAGTCAATAGTTTAGAATTATTCTTTCCTCTTCCCATAACCACCCATATAGTGGAGGTTTGTTAATTAAGGTACTACCTACCTGTTGCAATTTTTTGCATCTTCTTTTATCATAATTAAAGGGATAATCAGAATCTTGACAGTTTTTCAAATAATCTGACTATATTCTTTCATTTTACTGTAGAAATGTTAGTAGGTTGTGTGGTTTTTACTATTGATAAGGAATATGCTGAGGAAATCATTCTTCACCTAAAGATGTCATTTTGATTTGTGGTCCAGTTGTCAAAAAAGACTTAGAAACTAGGAGATGGAGAGAGTACAAGAGTGTGCTCTTTTCTCACATTGACGTGTTTGTTCAGCTCTCACCATTGCTTTATAAACATACTTCAAGTGTTATTTTCAAAATTCTTGCTTCTCCCCACATAGAGTGTTTCATATTTGGTATTTCTTTTGTCTGGAATCCCTTTAACTGTCCCTCCCCTGGTCCTTATTTCTTGGCCTACAGAAACCTATCTTCAGGAAAGAAGCTCTGACACTTGGCCTCTGAGAATAAAGTAGATCATCACTTTGTGTCCTTCTCATGCCCCTTTATTTCCTTTATAATATTTATCATAACCCTAAGTAATTATAGTATATTTACAATCCTATAAGTCAGTTGAGATGGCAGATATCCCGTCCATGGAGCAGAAAACAGTGTTGTCTGAATAAGTTCACGTCTGTGCGTCACATCCTATCCTAGAGTGTATTTTACTTACCCACACGTGGCCTGTGCAGTCACTTGCCCCTGGGAGCAGAAGCCCTGTGGCTGCAGTGAGCAGGAAGTCAATTTAGAGAAAGGCAAGAGAAGCCTTAAATCACTGTTCTCTCGTGTAGGTTCTTACCCAAGCCCAAGCTGCATGCTGGACCAGCCTTAAGCCTGGACACCCTGTATCTGCCAGCTGCAAACAGGCTTACACTTTACACAGGCTCTCAGTTTGTGCTTAGATTTTTGTGGGAGTTTTTGTTTTTCTTGTTAGTTGTTGTTACATATTTCCTACCGTAGTTTGTGCAGATTTTGACTGGATCAGCTGGCAGGCAGTAGGAGTTTGTCATCTTGGCATAAGTAACTGTGGGTAGAGTCTGTGCCAAATCTTTAGCAGCTCTGGTCCATTTTTTCTCTGCTACTTCAAAGAGATAAGCAGACATTCTGTGCATTCTCACAAGACTGAAGTGGAAGATCAGGTGTGATCCTTGCTCAGTAAGCACCTATCTAAGCTTGGGACACAGATATTTCTGTAGTAAAAGGGATTATTTAGCTGCACTTAAATCCCCTAGTAAGCATGAAAATCCTAGGGCAGGGCAAATGCCCCTGACTTACGCACTTCAGCATGCCACACAACCCAGCCACTGGATCTTTATTGTCTAGGCACTTCCCTAAATTGCCTGACAAGTGGGTGACAGTCTCATGATGATTTACTATCTTCTCACAAAGATTTTGCCCTTACTCATCATACATTTTCTCAGAGATTTTGTCTGTGATATGGATACTTTAATCCTCTGGTTCTGATTCAGAACCAAAAGCATGCTTCTATTACCTGTGATGTCTCCTGCCTTGTCTGTCTTAACAAGAACAGCACATAGGTCTTCATGTGCAATGAACAGGGGTAATGCTTGAGAGGCACTCTTATAAAGAGAAAAACACAAGTAATGATTTTGAAAAGTTATCCTATCCTGGTGGTGTACAGTAAAAGCCCTGACTTTACCACTTACGTACCAAAGAACCATTTATATTCCTAAGTCTAATGAGATTTAAAAAAAAATCGAAGAAAAATTATAGGAGACACCTGAAAATAAACACCTCGGTAATAAGGGAATGGGGAAGGGATTGGTCTCTCTTACAAGACCATACATCATTGATTGGCAGTCTCCAACCCTGTGGTATAAATAGCCATGGGACCACTTCTATAAATAGTCATGGGGGAAGTTAGTAGGGGCTCTTACTAAGACTGACTGCTGCCCCTTTGAGGGGCTCCGGCACTTCTGACCTGACTGAGACAACTGGCTCCTCCTGATGGGGAGCCTTACCTGACTGAGACAATGGGCTTTCCAGCACCTATGGGGAACTATACCCACAGCAAGCTTGTATAGTAGTCCGTGGCCTGGCAGTTTCGTGGGCCGTGGCCAGCGACCTAGTGTCCCAGCTCCAACAAAAAAGTTATCTAATCCAAGATAATACTTTTGACATGTAAATTCACCTGCAGTGTTGGAAGTGTATATTTTAATTGATGTTGAAAATACTGAAAAAAATAAAGGCTGGCCCAGTGTCTCACACCTATAATTTTAGCACTCTGGGAGGCTGAGGTGGGTAGATTGCTTGAGTTCAGGAGTTTGAGACCAGCCTGAGGAAAGTGAGACACGAAAGCGGAGGGGGAGGGGAAGGAAAGGAGAGGATGGGTGGAGGGAGGGCAATTGGTGGGACAATACCTATGGTGCATCTTACAAGGGTAAGTGTGAAATTTACTAAGTATAGATATAAATGACATAACACAATAACTAAGAAAACACAGTGAAGGCTGTTAACGAGTTTGATGAAAATATTTCAAATTGTATATAAAAGCCCATGATTACATTAATGTACATGGCTATGATTTAATAAAAAAAAAAAAAAAGGAAGAAGGAAATACTGGCTGGGCACTGTGGCGGGTGCTTGTAGGCCCAGCTACTTGAGAGGCAGAGGCAAGACGATCACATGAGCCAAAGAGTTTGAGGTTGCTGTGAGCTATGATGCCACTGCACTCTACCCAGCATGACAGAGTGAGCCTTTTATCTCAAAAAAAAAAAGTAAAAAAATAAACAAAAAGGTAACATTAAAGAATTTCTAGATATCAAATAAAAATGAGAATAATATAAACAGGCATTTCTACACAAGAGAAAATCAAAATAAACATTCAAAACATAATAATTAGAAATACTTAAATGGAAAAACATTTTTAATAGGAGAAGCAGGAGAAAGGTTGGAGACTGCACCAAACAGCTCCCCTGCGGCTCCTCCAGTTCTGCTCACCCACCGCTTTTTCAGCAGATGATACAAAACAGTTATGTTACTCAAACTCAGAAATGAGAAAAACTGTGGCAAATTGACATCAAGTATAAATTGTAAGATGTGAGCTTCCGCTGTTGCAATTTGTGGTTGTCAAAATATATGATTTTACAGAAACTCTCTGTCTTCCCTTTTACAAGGCATGAATTGCCAGGTACTGATAATTCCCTGCGTGGGGCCTAGAACACCTGTCATTGTGACTATGACTCCTAAATAATTTGGTTGCCTTATATAATACAGCAGCTCACTTGTCTTTATGCTGACACTTGCCATTATTACCAAGGAGGCTTATCTATCCAGAAATAAGCCCAAGAGAAGTGCTTAACCATGTTGGGTCACATCAGTTCCATACACAGGGTGAGTCAGGAATCTAAGACAAATGAAATTTCAATCATCTGCATTTCAACCTTTCCAGACCAAACACTGTAATGCAAGTTCCTGTGTCTGCTGAACTGTGAATGAAGGAAGCTAAATTAATGCCAGAATCCAGGAAAACTAGCAGGGCGAAGATCCTGTTAAAAAACATTTTTTAAAAGAAAAAACTCATATATCACGTTCAACTCCAAATGTAGAAAAACGTTAAAAAAATAATTTCTATCATAAAAGAAAATATTCAATCTTCCAAATTTGTTACTCTAGAAGGAAGAAGCTGCCTCAGGAACAGGGATATCCTCTGCAATCTCCAGAGCTGACGCACTACCTGTGAGTAATCCTCACATTTATGGGACATATCAACACACGCTGTCTAGCCCTTGCCAGGTACCACATTCCTCTTTCCTCTGCTTTTGCCTCCCTCAAACATAAGGGTTGATCAGAGTTTTGAAAGAAATTTTCTTTTACTCTCTTACTAAGCATGGTTTCATTATTGAGGGCATAACTTTCATCATTTATCAATATGTAATTGGACATGTCACTGGATTCCACATTCTTCATTACTCAAAAGATAAGCATCCATGGTGTCATTTTAGTCTTCAAAAACATTGTTATCTGTTGTTGGCCCAAACATCAAGAGAGTAGAAGGGCAGACAAATATAACATATGTTCATTACTTACATTACAGTTTTCTTCCATATCTTTCCACTATGATAATGACCCTCCATTAGGGTGGTTGTCCAAAAGTCCTTCTCTTTCCCATACCAGGTGCTTTGACATATGGTACTTCCTTTGTTCAGAATCCCTTACTCTCATCTCTTCATTGGCCCTGATGTATTTCTGGGCTAAGTAAAATCTCTACAGAAAAAGACCTCACTGAAAAAACTTCCTGCAATAGAGTACATCATACCAATGTTTCTGAAAACTGCCTTTGTTCTGCCATGACGTAACCAGGATTGTCACTTCCACTCATGGCCCAGAAGACTGTTATCTACAATGAGTGAGGAGACATCTAGAGAGAAAAGCAAGGACAGCATTCTGTCCTACTGTTATCTAGATTCTCACAAGGGCCCACACTGAACACAGGCCCAGGCTGCAGGCCCCAGCACCACCCCCCACATACCAGTTGAGAACAGGCTTCCTCCATAATAGGTTTTGTCAGTTTTTTAGATAGGTTTTGTTTTGTTAGTTCAAAAAATCTGTATTTCCCCCTATAATCTCTCCTGGTTATTTAGGGGCAGAGCTAGTTGCCTGTGCCTGTTGCCATCTTGGGACTGTTGTCTACAAGTAGAACCCTTCTGTGGTCTTTGAAACACGAGTCTCTTCATCTTTTGCTGATACAATAACATGCATGGATATTTCAATTCCATTTTAATTGTTCCATGCATATTGGTTTGGAAGTGACACTTCCTAAGACCTTACCTGCCTAAATAGGCAACACAATCAATTGTGCTTTGATAGGAATCATTTAGCTGCTCTGAAAGCATGGGGTCCAAGGCAGACTCATCTACCCAAACAGACATGTCAGTCGTTTTCTTCTCTGGAGGATCTAGCTTCACAGGCACCTGCAAAAATGGTATCTGACCATTTTGTCTGTGATTCACCACATAAGCAGGAAATCCTTACTGTTATTTATCGCAGTTTTTCCCAAATATTTTCTCTGTACTAACATTATTTTTGAGTTTCCAATCCTAAGCCAGAAACAGAATATTACCTTTAGTTTATGCTATTAATTGTCCCTGAAACAAACAACACAGAATAATATGATTCATGCACAAGCAGGCTATGGTAGTGAGGAATTTACTCTGAAGGATAATATTACCTACATTTACAAAATATTATACAAACAAAGATTATAATTTCAGCATACAAACCCTACTTTTGTGATGGCAGTTTAAGATTTAAATTATTTTTTAAAAGACAATAGCTCGACACAATCTTGTCAATGAAATTTCAATACCCCACATGGCAATCTGGAATCGAAGGGCTTCTCTTACAGTGTACTTTGTATATGCCTCCATACAAGGTTTTCATCAACACAGTCATCATTAAACATGAAATGTCTGTTCACTGGAGCAGATATACAAACCCCTAATAGACTGTGGAAAAATAATGGCAAGTAAGATATTTGCATATATTGAGTGTTACTGAGTTCTAGACTCTAAAACCTGTGTCCTTCATGTATGTGATGTCATTTATTCTTTATAACACCATGTGAAGATGCCATTGTTTATCCCCTTTCATATATGAGAAAACAGGTTTATAGAGAGCAAAGTCTTCTCCAGGGTCACACAGGTAGTATTAAAATCAGGATTCAAATTTGGCTTTATTGAACTTCAAAACCTCAACATTTAGTGGGCATAGATTGAATATACTTTAAAGTGTACAAAGGTTAAAATAACTGTGATTCATTTTTAAGCAATTTTGAATATCCAGAGTGCTATGTTTGGGCATTGTTTCCATAGACCAGGTGTTTGGGCATAGTCAAAGACAGTTCTAATCAGAAGCTATACTCCCAGTGGGGTGTTTCAAGCAATTCTCTCATACACCTCTCTATCAACAATCGACACTTGGGCAACAACTGTGGCTCAAAGGAATAGGGCACAGGCCCCATATACCAGAGGTGGCAGGTTCAAACCTGGCCCCAGCCAAAATCAACAAAAAAAATAACACTTAAGGAGTTAGATTAAGGAATGTCAAAACTGGTAAGAAACCATGGCCAAATGTGATGAATGTTTTATGGGCTTTCATTGACATTGTTAAAGGTAGTGAAGGTATGTAATTTTAGAGACATTCTCCAATCTTAATTGAAAACATGTAAAACTGTAGATAATGATAATGGGATGGTTGTCACTAGAAGTGACCCCCTATTCCCTGTTTTAATTGAGTCTGTGTTTTGGTAGATGTCAAGCCTGAGGGCTGTGTCTGAAAAAGCTGTCACAGAAGGTCATCAGAGTCGACCCATAGAAGTGATGGTGCTGAAAGTAACAGAACCATTTGTATATGAAATCAACGAGGAGAAGAAGATGTTTCATGCCACGGTGGCTACTGAGAGCACATTTTTCCAAGTAAAGGTTTTTGATGTCAACTTAAAAGAGATGTTCACGCCAAAGAAGATCATTGCCATATCAAATTATGTTGTCCGAAATGGGTTTCTGGAGGTATACACTTTCATTACATCCGTGTTGAAGGTGGAGGCTGACAGAAAGATGGACATCCCAAAAAACCTGATTATCCAAGCTGGTAGAACTCCCAAAATCAGTGACCTTCACTCACAAACTGAAGGGAAGTTTGTGAATGGGGTGTTCCTGGTACATAAGGTAAGCCCACAGAATTTTTTTTTCCAGCAATTTTTATTGAAAAGTCTTTTCTATTCTTTTTTTTTTATAATTTTATTGAATCATAATTCTGTACATTGGTGCAATCATAGGGCACGATTCACATACATTCAGAAATGTTTTGATCGTACTGTTACAGATAGCCTTCATGGCATTTTCTTGATCACTATGTAAAGACATTGATACTCTACATTTAATAAGTTTCCCCAGTACCCTGCTAAGATGCACCGTAGGTGTGATCCCACCAATT